>JASANA010008834.1:0-17327 GCA_030248095.1 Ptycholaimellus sp. GST1_10
AAACCACTCTGAAAATTTAACAATGAGATTTTAGGACTGGTGGTGGTTTTGCATACGTTGTGATACAAAACCACCAATTTACCAATACATATTGCTTAAATTCCTGGGAGTTTTCCTCACCACCTTCCGGAAAACTCCTACAGAATGGAAATTGCCGCCTTGCAATTTCCATTTATGAATCCAGCTTTGTTTTTTGGATCAGCATAATCCTGGTTTTCCACATTGTGGAAAACCAGGGAATATAACTATGTTATTTAACCTCTTGAAGCTCCAACAGATTTCAACTTTATATTCTGTGTATCCAGGAGAATATTTTATCTTAATTTTAGATTTACCATTGATATTTGTTTGATACTTCAGCTTCACCTGGTTTTCCTGATGGGAAAACCAGGGAAAATTGCTAAATTATTATAATATGTTTTGCCTTCTGCATGACAGGGGTTGCTAAGGTGGGCAACCCCAGTCATGGGTTTGGCAATGAAATATTACCCACCTAAATATAATTTTCCTTTGTGTGGATATATGGTTTCTATATTTATTGTAGATACAAAAAGAAAATTCCCTTCTACCATGGATTTGATTATATGGTATTAATGGATTGACAGGTTATAATTTTATTTGGAAAACCTTTTTAAAGAAATTATTTTATTACAGATGTGATTGCATTATATATGTTGATGAAATATGTATCCATACATCAAGGTTGTAATGGTTGGTATATTGGGATACCTAAGTTATTAATGAATATATTTATTTGCAGAATTGATTGGTATCCATATTTTGATGGGAATATGGTTGGCATCCTGTAATATATTTGGGCTACACAGGTTTGATTTTAATTTCATTAAATACATGAAAAAGGATTAAATTGCAGGTGATGGAATATACAATACTTTGATGATATATTGGTGATATTATTGGTTTGGTATTACAGGTAATGGTGTATAGAGCATTTTGAATTATTATTTGTGCTGAATATGATATTTGTGTTACCATATTTGTTGATATATTATTTGGTGATATATTATTTGTGATGAAAAATATATACTGAATCTGGTAACCCAGACCCACCTATGTATGATTTTTGGTAATAGATTTCCAAGTTAAATTCAACTTGAATTGTGGTCACTCGGGACCCACCTATGTAGTTGTTGCCGCCTTCTTTGAGCTTTAGCTATAGCTATACTCTACCAAATTCCCTGATGTTTCAAATTTCCACCAATATTGAGCGTATTCCATTTATTCCATCATGAGTTACGATTTTTATCTGTAAAACTGCGACTATAAATATCGAAAAATTCATTAAAAATCAAAAATTGAAAATCGCTTCGATTGCACAAAAAGGAGATCCGCAAGGAGATCCGCAAGCCGCTCGTCTGCGTGCCGCACGAGTGCCGTTGGCTGGCGCAGCTCGAGTGCCGTATCAATGGGAGACATGCGAGAAGGGCGACCAGCATGTCTGGGTACTCATCTTCACATTTTCCATGCTCTCCTGAAATTTAACTTGGTTCCACATTACAGGTCCGCACTGAGTTGAAGAAGGAAGAGAAGCTGGTGAGTAGAACCATCATCTCTTTCTCTCAGCTTAGATTGCTCAGAAGCAAATGACATGAAAATGCCCGAAAAGGTTTTCTTCTTAAGTGGTACCCAGTTGGCGATGGTTAAGCGACTTGGCAATGAGGAAACTGCAGTTTTTCAACTTGCAGTTGAGCTGCATCCGCGGCCACACCATCACTCAACACCATAAACTCAAGCCAAGGATTCTCATAAGCACTAAACACCATATTACGTGTAGGTTACGTTTTGCAGGTCATCAGCCTCCATGGTAAACTTCTATGGTGGCAGGGTGGGCTCCAGCGTCCCCTGTACCATTTCCACGATCTCCTCCACTTGCTCCTTTGCCTCCTACAAAAAACTACAGAGGTTTGTTTGCCTCAATTACAAATTAACGTTAATTTCTCTATGACCTGTGAACTTGCAGCCGACCAAATATGGACCGATGGGCATACCAACTAGCAGTGGCTTGTCTTTTCATCAACTTCCCACTTGAAAAATTGGAAGGAACCTGCGGAATTCAGGCGTCAACATTAAACCGAAACCCCTGCTGAATACAACAAACGTTAGCCTGGCGGAATGGTAAAAAGTCAAAGTTCCGATCATCGGCTGTTTAGTGCGCATGTTCCCAGCAATACATCTCTACTAGTAAGCAACGACGGTCTACGGGACCATCAATTACTATCATATTATACCATATCATTGCAGTTATAGCAAACAAAAATCGAAAAGAAAGCTTGGATAAGTTAATTCATATCCTAGCTAGGTATTTGGAAACGAATTTTGATGCATGTCATTAAAACCGAATCAAACCTTGGACAATGATTCCAAAAACACTGCATTTCGAGCACACCCTGCGGTCAAGATATGAGCTCAGCACACGCTACTGCTTCTTTTGATACCCTATACAACAAGTCAGCTCCATTCCTTCAAACGCAAGGCAGGTGGATAGAATTTTCGAAAACTGCACTAGTTCAAGTACTATCCCACACATGGAACCAATTAGAAGTCCAGATAAAAGGTCAATAATCCTAACAGAGGCTAAATAATAATAAGCAGAGCTGACCAGGTTGGTCCTTAACTCAGAAATTAATCATACCAGGCAGCATGTCCACATGGCTTGTAATTAAATCGGGAAGAGCTGAAGGTTTCGCATGTATCCAGGTATTCAACAAAGAGCAACCTGACAACAAGCCAAAAGAGCCACCGATCTCCGAGAGGAAAGTCTCCAGGGTCACCGCTGGCTGCCGCTTTATCTCCATATACCGTAATTGTCGCGCATGAGGACAGGTGAAAAAGATGAGGCTAATTGGATGGATAGCAGTGACGTAGACATCCGCTAGTATCAGCATATGTTCCAGCTAATACTTGGATAGAAAACCGCATATATATATATATATTCATTACACTGCAAAATATGAAACCTCGCTTATCATCTACTTTATAAAGCGTATAATTCAATTCCATCAATCTTGAGCGTCCGAAATATGCAGAGATTGGGTAAAATAAAAAAAAAAGTGAATTATGCCTGCGTTTTCAACAAATATTTCGATACAAGACTACCTCTTTAGGGGAACTGTCACCCCACCTATTCAGCCAACAGACATACCAAGAGGTTCAAATATGGTCAAGCTGGTTAGACCCTTGTCGGGAACCGTCATCTTCTTGTTAAACCAATTTTATTTTATCATGCAAATTGATTATGATCCTCTGAGCACAATCAATCCCTTGCAGTAGACACTGATCTCGAGAGCAGTGGACCTCGTTTTTGTTCTTTTCAGCCAATAATATATATGAAGTGCCTTTTTTAAAACAATTTGTTCATTTTCTATCCAATTTTTGATGGACTGTTTGTTC
Organism: Ptycholaimellus sp. GST1_10; assembly: GCA_030248095.1. Taxonomy (NCBI): domain Eukaryota; kingdom Metazoa; phylum Nematoda; class Chromadorea; order Chromadorida; family Chromadoridae; genus Ptycholaimellus; species Ptycholaimellus sp. GST1_10. The sequence continues at coordinate 3,412 of JASANA010008834.1, forward strand.
AGCACTCCCTGACATAGGGACAAGCATGGGTAAGGGTGGAATGGAATGCATACCTCTAAAACCGGTGATCTCTCGTGAGCGATCCAACGCGATTGAAATAAAGCCTGTCGTTCACGATTAGTTCAGTCTGTTAAATAATAGGCAGCTGAATAGACTGTAAGGCATACATTGCCAGCGCTGACAGAAGGCCGTTTTGTCTGTGCCGCTTACCCTTTCTCCAAAGATGCTACTGGGCATTGTCTTCTGCTCTGTAAGTCATGCCACGGCCTTAGTTTTCGCACTGGGACAAGAAAATCCATTTGAAGATGTTCCGTCCTTGAGAATGGTATGGACAGAGCTGAGGCTATTCCCGCAAAACTGATGTTCGATGGCTCTGCCAACACCAGCCTTTTAGGTTATTTTGACATCCAAAATAGCATTTCTTCCATAAAATCATTCACGGTTACTCTTGAAACCAACATTCTCAGTACCTGGCTAATATTCGCGAATATCTCCATTTTGACTCTCCAATTCAGGCAGAATCAAACGAGGAAGAGCCCAAAGAAATCGCGCCAGGGCCACTGGTCAAATTCCCTCGGTACCTGGGACCAAATGTGACCTGTACGGAATGAGAGATGACCATCATTGTGCTCCACCTAATCAAATGTATATTGCCATAAAAAGTCTAAGCACTGAGGCGTTAATCAGCTTTGATTACAATCCCTGCTGGTCCTTCTCTAGGTTCACCCTTAACGTGTGTGCATTATCCTGAACCCGAAAGCTGACCTGAAAGATTAGATTAGACATCTTATTTGCCTTTTCCCTGTGTTGTCGTCTTGTAAACTTTTGATAGGATCTCCTCTGCTTCCTGGTCTATGCCTCTTCTGCATTTCCCTTTCTTCAATTATCGTGGTCAGGAGTTTGATGTTCTTCCCTGCTTTCTCAAAAGATGTGCAGATCTTCAAGAATATTAGCACCTGACAGGAGTACGCGTTCAGACCTAATTGTGCTGGTTGACAGATTTCCTGGGTATCTATTCGAATGACCTTGCAGGGGCATTGGAGTATAATCTTTTTCTTTTCCCCTGTAAGATTTTTCAAAAATTTGCTGTAGCGTAATGCATATCTTCCTGTGGTTTGTCGTAGTTTTGTTATGACCCTCACTTCTTTTGGCAATGGGAACCATGCTGTGATTCTTTTGAGTCTACATAACTGTCCAACTGACCCCTGTAATAAATTTTTACAAAATTTGAAAACTGCAATTGGCTTTTTCAGCTGTGGCGCAAGTCAATTAGTCAAAGATAGAAACAGAATGACAAATTGAAGAGAATAACAAGACTGAAGGCGGTTGATGTCGGGTTCGGGATATTTGAGTATGATATTTGAGTGGTGCACTTTCAAAAATTAGCTATAGATACGTATTCTGGCTTAGCGAGCGAACAATTGTATTGCTAGATATGAAGAACTTTGCGAGTTAAACCAACAATTTGGGCAGATACAGATATAATTATGAATGTAGACATATACCTAATGATTGAAAATTATATATTTATATTACATAATTATGACACCAGATATGACGCAACTGAAGTAAAAGAAGATCCCCAAATGAAGATGATGTCAAAAGCTTATCAGAATCTGAAACAGAACTCATGGGTCCCCGAAATCTCCAAAGACACCCTTTCACAGAATAAATCCACTGAGCATGAACTTGGACCTGGGGAAATATTAGCGGAAATAACAAGGAACATCTGCTCATTTTCCCAGTGAGAAAAATGAACAATGAAAAAACTATAAGGAACCGTGATAAAGAAAAAACTATATTTTAAGTTAAGTGAACAGTGATATTCTTTAGTCGTTTTGTCATTCAAATAGTTTATAGTTTTTTATTACAGGCACGCTCACAACCTTTCACGCCAATATAAGTGTTTGGACAAAGATAATATTACGTGTTCACATAACACAAGACCTATCATTTGCTTGCCTTTTCCTTTTCTCCAGCCTATGCAGTATGCAATATTCTGACAGCTGTGCAGCGACAAGGATGAGGACGTTAAATTCATCGCAAGAAACGTTTTCGCACTTGCATGAAGAATACCTTAAATGGTACAGGGAAATGCTCGAAAACACAAGCTTGCTCATAACCCACCAGCATGCAGATTGCGTTGCTTGTCTTCCAGAAGTATTCCTGAAGCCACCTTTTAGAGAAATTTATGCTCTTTTTCAGCAGCTGTTCATAAGCCCTCTCATAATCGTTTATAATAAACGAAGTATTTTGCTAATTCGACTTTGCTTTGCTGGTCAAAGGTGCCCCACAAATTATAAAGGGAACATGAGCTTGAAAAATACTTTAATGAAAATACTCACTGGAAAGTCAGCAACACATATTTAGCATCCCTTTCATCTCTTCCAAATCCTTTAACACACATTCTCTTTTTCTCATTATCATCGCTCTATTTTACTTATTTTCAATGTCAATTAATTCGGATGAAGAATGAGCGCATCCCATAGCCCTCTCCTTCAAGATAAGGCGCAGGGAAAGCAAATAAGCCATGCCTAGGTCGGGAAGATGGGGTGAGTGCTCATGTTTAATCAGGTCAGGTACTGGTCTTGGCGATTCAGTTCCATCAAAAGGGGGTAGGCACGGCTAGTGTGACCTCCCCTTTCCTCAACACTGTCCATCTCCTCAGCGCTACTCAAGGGCGTTGAGTCCATCACCAACGGGGCGTAGCGCATCTTCTACTCCGCTCGCATCAAGTACAAGCCTCAGTTCGGCTACCGTCTCTGCTTCCCTCAAAAGGTTCTCCTCCTCTCAACTTTTTTTACATCATTTCCCTGAAAACTTGGTATTGCTATTTAGCTGGGCAAGAAGCTGGCTGGAAAAGAGGATGAGCAAAGTGCTCCAAAGTTTTGTTCAGCTTCGCCGCCAATCATTTTGGTCTGGACACCGCAGAAAAAGAACAACTTTGTGTCTGTTACTCCTTATCTGCAAACTTTAGCACTTTGTCGTTTCATTGCCAGCCTCGGACATATTTTCTTCATTTTGAGATCCAGTTTCGGTTTTTTTTGATTTTTTTCTACCATCGATTAATTATTCATCAAAAACAAGAATCACACACATCAAATCTTGCATTAGAATTTTAAAGTGAGAAATATTGAAGTAAAGAAATCGGCAAAGTAAAGCAAGCAATCATTCGCAATGATAAAACAAAACGACAATGGATTTCACTCGTGTCCTCACTGTGGCTGAGGCTGCAGATATTTGCAACAGAAAAGTAGATAAATTCTCGTAAATGTTGCTGGCTTTTTGATAAAGGAATGGGTTTTGATGGATGGAGACCTTGTTTGGCGAAAAAAACATGCAACAAGAGTAAAATATTGTATTGGGCTGCGTAAGTCGAGAAAGCTCAAAGCAGTGGCAAAGGCTGGCAGTTCAAAATTGGCTTTTCAAATTTATTTCTAATGGATAATTGTTGATGTTGGCTCTTCGCCATTTAATCCTGCTCTTGTTTGATGGGGGGATAGATTTCCGGCTATGGAGGGTGAAATGAGAGATTTTAAAATATTATACTATCACGACGGCAGAGCAACAATCGCTTGCACATCGATCCAGTAGAAAAAAATTAATACTATTCTAATCTAACAAAAGGGAAAGCGAAAAGAGCAATGAGCAATGAGGCCACTGCTTTGTGGTGAAAATTAATTTAAGCTAACAAAGGAGGGCAGAAAATTTTGAGGGTTTTGATCAGTAGATGAGGCCACTGCTAGGTGGATTTTTTCAAATTTAGCTGATAAATTTTAGCTCTCTTCCTCGAAGCCTTTCAGCCTAAGACGGCGCTCTTCTCCTTGCCCCATTGAGGTGGAGGCGCTGGAGTCAACGGCAGAGATAGTCTCCGTAAAGCCGCTGATTCGAGCGAAAGCATCAAGAGCTTAAGCAGAAGTGAATTTTCGCGAAAGAGACAAGGGTTCCTATAGGTGTCCAGTAGAGGTAACCCAGCCTTTGCCACTGCTTCCTTTCTCATGGACAGGGAGGGGTTGGGTGGGGTGGAGGAGAAGGGAGGAGAGAAAGAGGGACTAAATGCTTGTATGGCGATAGCTCCTGAACCTGGACATAGTGGAGTATCCAATTAAAAAGTCGGAATGGCGCGTAAGAGCCGCTGTTGTTGTCGCTGGCCATAGCTCTTTGACCTTTTCGTTCTCTTCTAGCTCTGCAGCAGAGTAGCTGTTAGCCCGAGGGTATGAAATGAAGTGAAAGAGAACTGGAAGTACTCGATGTTCACGTAGTCCTCGGACTCGTAGAAGCGTTGCCTCGTTGAAGCTGTCGCAGGACACTCCAAGCTGAATAGATGATAAGGAAGTCTGCTTCCCTTCAAAGATTTTTTTTCATAACCTACACAAATTCATGTTTTTGGCCAGTTATACTTTTTTTTGGCTTGAAGGCTACTTTGTCGAAGCCATTGTAGCCTCGGCCCCATTTGGCGGCAGTAGCTTAGAGTGGCCATTGATGGCCAGCGCTTGGAACCTGCTGGGATTGGACCCAGCAGGCTCGATGAGGGGTGATGGACAGAGAAGGTCACAACAGACGTGCCTATCCCCGTGTGAAGCAGCACACCCGTCCCCACCCTGCCGCCGTCCACTGTTTGCCTCCTCTTATCGTCCCTCCTTTCCACCTCTCCTTCAAACTCAGCCCCTTCTCAACTTTCGTCTCTTCGTCCCCTTGTAGAGAGATTGGAGGTTTGTTGACAGAGATTTTAGATCAACTATATCCAACTCCAACTAAATCGAAGAGAGAGTCGGAAAGCCTCTCTTCTTAGAATCCCCGTGAAACATTCCCCATCCCTTGCAAGAGAGGGTGGAGGTTTGTCGACTGCAGATCAATCAAAGACCATAATTAAAGATCAATACTGGTCAAGGCGTGGAAACATTTTGCATTTTGGAAAAATTTGACGTCAGTTAGGCGGCTGAAAGATTCAATGCACAGGGGAACAAGGGGGCGCGCTAGAGTAGGCGCAAAGAGCCCATTGACTCGGGGTCCCGCCTAGCCAAGTGGTTTAGGCCTTGAGCCGTGGAACTTCAATCATTCAATCTTGGGGAGCTTCGTCTCTCTCCCCCTCTCTCTCCCGTTCTCTCTCCGAGCAGAGAGGGAATGGAAGAGTAGGTATGAACATGAGACTCCCGTAGTCAGTGATTGAGCAGCGAGGGGGGAGAGCACCCTTTTGCCGCGCACTGAAATCTTGACCCTTTGCACTGGGCCTCAGAATGGCTCAGCGTGATTATAGCACAAATTAATCGCCCTTATTATCATGTAACAAATGCAATGTAATTCATACACGTCACACAATGCTTATCTAAAGGCCAGCTTCACAAGCCGTCATCTGTCACACGCATCAACAGCCCTACACTCTCCCGCTTCAGCAAAAAAAGAGCTCTTCTGTTCACCATTGACCATGGACGATTCGCAATCCTTCAACCCCAACGCCCGCGTCTTTGTCCCCTCCCTCTCCGACAAACTCTGTTTCACCAAACTCTCTCCCGCTGCTCACACTCCTCGCCTAGGCTCTGAAGACTGCGCCGGCTTCGATCTGCACTCTGCTTGCACCTGCACAGTTCCAAAAAATAGTCAATAAAATCACATTTTAGCCATAGTCATATAGATAGTGATTGCATTGTCAAGGCGGGCGAGTTTTGGTCAAGACTGACCTCTCCTTTCACTTTCCAAAAGGAACCTATGGACGCATTGCTCCCCGTTCTGGTCTTGCTCGCGACTATGGCATCGACGTCATGGCCGGTGTCATTGATCTCGATTTCCGTGGCAACGTTTCAGTTCTCCTAATCAACCATTCAAAATTTGATCGCCTGGTTGCGTCTTTTTATTTCACCTTTTAATTTCGACTCTAAGAAAGTAGGCATTCGCTTTTCAGCTTACGCCCGGAGACGCAATTGCTCAGCTAATTTGTGAAAAATTTGAACGTCCAGAGTTGGTTCAGTTGGACATGTTACCGGATACGCCGAGAGGCGCCCGTGGTTTCGGCTCTAGCGATTCTTAATTTTATTTACTTTTCTTCTCTAAACATTTCATAGTTAAGCAATATAGCGTTTATCTTTTTAGAGCGCAAAGCTGCAAGATCCCTCAAGCAACTGCAAGAAAGAGTCTAGCACGTTCAATAACTGATTATTCATGTAATGGCACTGTCAATCTTTTGAAATAAGGTTTCCACGAATCCATTCAAGAACTCCTTCAATCACGGTTGATTTTGTCACACAAATGTTTTGTCCTTTGTAATAGAACACAAGCTGTTGAATCAAATCGGCCAATTGCTTGCTGAAACAAACCGTTCCTTTATTCTGAAGAAAGAATAGAAAAAAACAAGAAATTCTGTAAGTGGATGAGTTTTAAAATCTTCAATGGTCTGTAGCTGAGTCTTGATTTCATCAAATTTCCCCATATTTTCGACCCCTTCTTTTCCACTTGCAATCAAGCGGGTTAGCGCCCAGACAGGAAAAGAGGATTACGCCCACCTAGTTCACATTGCAAGTTTCTCACGCATCAAGCGATAAGAAGAAAAAGCGCAAAACTTCTAAACGTAATTGTTTCTGGATCTTGTTGTCAAATTAGAGTAATGTCATCTTCAGACTCACCTTCAAAGCCTTCGCCCTCCTCTTCATCTCCATCTCATTCCCCTTCACAGCCGCCACTTCAGTCGGTGCAACCAATGCAGTCGTCCATCCCTCTTCCTGTCGCTTCCTCCATCCCTCCGTCCTCTACTCCAGCACGTGTCACAGTTCAAAACGAGCCCCCCTTCGCTTCCAGGCTTCGCTCACATTCCCAGCCTCCTCTGTACCATCGTCCCTCCTCTCCATCAGCCGTCATATTCTGTCACTCACCTCATTCTCCACTTCAACTGCCAGCTCTTCCCTTTCCTCTGACCAGGGTTCTTCTGTCTCACCACCCAGGCGAATACCACAGGTTCAACAGTGTCCAGCTTGTGTTCTCGCCTCTATTCCATTCAAAATAGCAGGCGAGGGCGAAGCGTGGTCGTGATTGCGGATTGTCAATTCTCGGCCCTCTCTCACCAGGACCTGGCTTCAGTGCCCTGTCCATGGGTTCTGGTGACAATGCCCGGCGCCGGCATCCAGCACATTCACTCTCTAATTGCTCTGGTCAACGATGTTAACCTTATTTCATTATTTCTGTTCAGATTTTATCCCATTCTAATCCAGGCAATATCTCTGCGAAATGTTTCCGACATTGTGCTCCAAATTTCAACTCACAATCTCTGCCCACCATCGGAATTTACTCAAGCCTCATATCCAGCCGGCTACCAATGGGCCGCAGCATTGGTTGATTTGATGTTGCTCAACTCTCCGTTTAAATTGCTCAGCCTTTTTCTTCTCTAGTTACAAGCTGCAAACGAAATTGCTTCGAATCATAACGTTAACATACTTTTGATGGAACCAACTCCTCGCTACCAACCTACCAACGATCGTCTTTGCGTAGATTAGATTTTCCATCTTTCTGCTACGTCAATTATTGCATGCTTTAAAGGCATTTTGGTCTCTTCAAAGGATTCAATTCGACAGCTATCTCAAGCTCCATCGTCATCAGACCAATCTCTCATTTCAGAGGCACTTTTTATCCTCAGTCCACCTTCTTCCATTTCCCAGTTTCCACCTTACTCACCCAGCGGCCAAATATCACGCTCTCCAATGTTTTCATGCTCCTTTATTTCCCTAAACTTCGCTTGCACTTGTATTTTATGGATTAGGAAATAAGAATGAAAATGTATCCAATGGACAACAAGTTTTACAAAATCATCCAGATGCACAGATGCGAGTGAATTAAAGAAAAAAAGCAAAACTATTCTGCTAGTTCATGAACACACAAAGATTGAATAGCACATTTTTTAGCATATGACAAAAAAAGTCAAGTAATTTTGTATCGCTTAATTTGATCGCACCGCATAAATGTTAAAGATTGTTCTAGCCTATTTTTAATTTACAAAGTAGTAAATGATGAAAAAATAGAAAAAAGTTCAGACGTCAATGCAGCCAAACTCCTCGGTGAGCTCGTCCGGGGGGACGAAGTCGGAGCCGATGTTGCGGCCCTTCTTCTGGAGGCGGAGGTTGAGGCGGCGTGTGCGGGCGATGTAGCGCGGCATGCTCTCCGGGGTCTCGGCGTTCTCGCGCATCCAGCGCTCCGCGTGCAGCGTCCGCCCACTGCGGATGGAGCGGTACAGGTCCACTGCAATTCATCTCCTCTTTTCTTCCTTCACCTTATTTCATTCAGAACAAAGAGTCGTGAAAGAAAAAAATGAGGATGAATGAACCGAAGAAGTAGACGAGGTTGGCGATCTGCCGGATGGTGAGCTCCCCGCGCCACGCTCGTTGGGCCAGGTACACCACTCCCGCCAGCCCCAGCAGGACGCCCACGATGGTGAGGATGGGCATCACCCACCCCCCCCCCCCCCCCCTCCTCCGCCTCCGCCTCCACCGTTGTGGTTCTCGCTACGCCCCTGGCTGTCCACGGAGACGCAGTCGTTGCAGACCATGGTGATCTGACAACGAAGCCCCCGTATCCACACTATACCTTTTCATGTTGCCCATTTTTAGTTGACTTAAATCAATATAAAGGGAGAAAATGATGGAACAAAAAAAGAGGCGAAAACCTTGCGGACGAGCTCGGGCAGCTTGCAGGGTAAGTAGTCGTCCACCTTGACGCACTCGAACGCGATGAGCTTCTTGTAGATCGGAGTCTTCTGAGCCAGGTCGATGGCGAGCTGCTTGACCTGCCCCCATCCGAGTGATCGCTTGTACAAGACCTAAAGAGCTCCATTAATTTCTCATCTATTTTTTAGCATTTTTATTTTCATGAATAAGTAGAAACAACTTTTTATACACCCAAAAAAGTTTGTTTTTAAAAAAAAGTTGGGATAACGGTGTGTGCTTCTGGGCGGCATTGAATGGAGTGGTAGACAATGTCGCGAATAAAGTGGCCCTCCCCGCCCTCGCAGATGAGCATGTTGAGCGCCGTGTCACAGTCGCACTTCACCGCCATCTTCGCTCTCACTCTTCTCTCACACTCTTCTCTCCTTAGTTCCCGACAGAGAATGAAGACCTGGCCACGAGGCCGTAGGCTGCTTTGGAGGAGTCGCCGGTGAATTTGGAAGTCCACTTATTCTTAGTAGTTTGTTCTAGTTGAAAAAAATTACGGAGGTATAATTGAGGCACAAGTCTATATCTCAAACCCAGAAATCACCTTGGGCGTTGCCAGCATATGTTGACGATCGTCCGTAACAAGAGCACATCCCACCAGTTGACATAGCTTTGAGGGTGCTAATTGATTTTCGGTATCCAAATTCTCAATCCGTTGTTAGAGCGAGTGACCGATGACAAACCTGGAAGCGTTGTTAGAGCGCATGCCAGGTTCGAAGTATTATTTTGTACTTTATTTTTTGTACTTGTAAACACTTGCATGCTTCCGCAACAGGTCAAGTCATTTTCGCCGCATATAGGTTAGTGCACGGAGCGCCGCCGCCGACGCATTTTCAGTTTTCCATAGCGTTTGCTTCTGTAAACATGTACTTGTGAGAATTTCTTATCTGGCTAGATGATTGGTTGGGGCACACAAAGGCAGGAAAAGATTTTCTTCAAATTCCTGAAATATTCTTGTTTGTCTGTCGAGATGAGGGAATTAGGTTAAGCGCGACTACGTGCATTTATTCACTGCGGCAAAGCTGTTGAATGAAATCTGCTCACATGAATAAGCAAAGCAACTTTAGATATACAGCACATAGGACCGCCCATGATTGCTACCGAAAGTAATACATCAAAACCGCATTTGTGTTGTGTGCCCTGCGTGAGTGAGTGTTTAGGCAGAGTTTGATCAATCATCGTTTCTCAGATAAGATAGGATTACGAATTAATTCAGGAAGTTTTGCCATCAGCCCAAAGTGGATCAGCACGCTTTGTAAACTCAAGGCTACCTTAGCAGAAGTGAGCAGAACTCCATTCCATTCTTCCACTGCATCGCAATTTATAGCTACAAATAATTTGAGTAAGGCTGTGGATAAGAATTTTAATTCACAGGCCCCAAATGGCTATAATTCCAAAGTTGAGGCTGCTGCATACCACTCTGAAGCGGGTAAACTAGAACAAAAAACCATTTTCCAAAGCCGTGAGAGATATCAACAGCGGAAGACTGTAAAATTGAAAACCTGCCACATTCTGCTTCAGCTCTGAATTTTGCACCGGTGTTCCATTCTAGCAGGTTTTTCAGATGGTGCGAGACGTCACCAGCGGCTTCATGCTTCAGCCTTTCGCCAGTGTATACTGTGAAGTCAGATGTCAAAAGGACAGCCTTAAGATTAGACGTGCTAGAAATACATTCGTAATTACCGGTTTTAAATAAAATTTAACTGTGAAATTTATTTGACAACAGAAAATGATAATGGCGAATTACAATCCTCACCAGTTATTGTTATTCAAGCAAAAGGATTCGCTAGACCTGCTTGAATTATGGCCTTGTTTCCATTCTTGTTCATCACATCGGATCCACTATTTCTGCAATTTAATTTGATTTTTTCTTAATTGCAAGAGTGGAATTAACCTGCATGGGGACATCATTTTTGGTGCTGCATATTATTGGGGTTCTGCATTGCACATTGCCTGTAATGTTTGCAAGCGTAGGGTCGACGCTTGAAGCATCTAATTATGTGCCAAACTAAACATGAGGTTGCTTTCGGTTTGCATAACGCTTGGATTTTATGAAAATATTTTATATTAGGTTCTATGAAAACGGTTGAGTTGATGGAAGGTGAATTGGTTTTGCTTGAATCTACAAAATTGGTCACCATTCTCTGTGGTAACATAATAAATGAAGATTCGCAAGAATGTATTAAGCTTGGGCAAAAAGGTGGTGAAAATATTATTAGGAACTTGTATTGAGGCGCATGTTTCGTCAAGATTTTCATCAGACCTGCAGGACTCAGGGCTCTGACTCATCAGTGATGACCCTGTTGTGTTATTAATGCGAGATGAATGACCTAAATTTCTGGAGTTGCTCATTTATATAGTGTGTAGGTTTTGTGTGTCTTGAGGCTTTGTTTATCAGTAAATTGCTTATAGCCATCTAGCAGGTCTCTATTAATCCTAGTATTAGTGGGTAAAAATAGAACCTTTGGAATAATACGAGTCTTTGTGTGCAATGAAGTAATTATAGTCCTATCTGACATTAACCCTGCGACTTTCAATAGATGAAGCAGAATGACAGCATGTGTAACTGTTTCAGAAGGGTTGAAGGAGGTAAAGGAGCAGTCAGCACACTTCCATTGTGACAATAAGCCTGCACTTCCACATTGAATTTCCTTGAAAGACTGTGCCGTGATACGCTCAGCTGAAACAAATTATCTGGTAATAAAGGATGTGCCAGATAAGGCATATATAGATATATAGTGGGATAGATAGACTGCTGAAGAGCGGGCTTTCAGATGAAATACCTACAGCAAAATATCCCTATTTGTGTTGTGTGCGCTTACTGTTAAACTTGATCATTTGTTGCAATTATTTTCTACTGAATCCGACGTTTATACCAGTCCTGAGAAAGGCCAACGGTTTCACTAATCCAAACTGAATCATTGAACTGAACTGTCCAATCATTCAGTTTTTTTTCCATGAAACTTAAGACCGCTTTAATCAAATCCGTTCCAGCTTGATCTATCGATGCCAAAACATTGAAGCAGGATCATGCCACTGCACGATCATTCCCAGACTTGTTCACCAACTCAACTGGAATTCGCATAATAAATGTCACAATCCATCCCAAAGCATTGCAAGTTAGAAGAGTGAGGAAACGAATGAGTGTGACGCGATTCAAAGCGACTATTCCTTAAGTTTTTTTCTTCTTTAAAATTCTTAGGTTTGATCGGTGACCACAGCAGTGCTTATTGCGAAACGAAGGGGCCACATAGTGTCCGTGCATTTGAGGTGGGTGGAGCTCTGGCGCCATGGGCCCCGCGGCGCGCGGCTAAGGCCCGTTTTAGCAATCACCCAAAATTTGGTTCTACTCTATTTGTTTCTACTCTATTTAAATTGGTTCTACTCTATTTCCTTTAAAAAATGAAGTGAGATCGCCACTTTTATTCAATCGAGATAGTTTTTTTTTGAATTGCTGAGATAGGTTACAAGAATACTAATTCTGCTCGATTTTTATTTCTAAACCATCCGGAAACTGCCGCAGTTCGAGCTTCCATTAATCCACTTATTAGTATCCCACATTCCATTATTGAGGTCCGTCGGGGAGAAGGGGGCATGACAGAAATGGAGAAAGAGGGCGAATAACTGGTTTGAGATGCATCATTCACCATCAAAAAATGCAATCGTCTTATCAGAATTCGCCACAAATATTGTTCGCATGCGGAGTAGTACCTCGTTAGAAACAACTAAATATTCTAGCAATAAATTGAAACGTTCCACCATGCAACCGACACCGGGAATAGGGTCACCTATGGTCTGGTCAGGCCGCTTCCCCCGCTTCTCATCGATGAGATTTTTATCATATGTTTTTGGTTTTTGCAACTTAGCGTTTAGGTGCAAATATATCGGCTGGTGGCATCGGTCTATCCGCTGCGCCAGCAAATATAACAAGATACTAACTCAAATACATCTGAAAATACTATTTTTAATTCATTTATTTTCTTTAATCTAAGCAGGATAGCCAACACACAAAGGTAAGGCCCGTTCTGGTCCCCACGGTCAGTGTAAATCACAAGCACAACTTCAACAGATTGTTAGACAATGGCCCACAGTTGCTCAAGTCTCTCTTTGGTATACTCATCAAAGAAGGACTACCGGAGGTTCTCCTGACAGCGGACATAGAGAAGACTTTCCTTCAAGTATATCTGGCCAAGGAACATAGAGATCTGACCAGATTCCTGTGGCTAAAAACCCAATAGCTTCCCTAAATTTTGAACTTTATCGCCTCAGTAGGGTGGGCTTTGAATTCACAAGCAGCCCTGCTGTGCTAAATATGGTGATTGAAACTCACCTGGAAGGAGTTGAGGATACCTTAGCAAAAGAAATCCTCGAACTTGTAGACAATATTGCCATGGGTGCCAAAAACACAGAAGATGTCATTGAAAAACAAAGAAAATCAGTGGCAACTTTTGCTGATGCGAAAATGCATTTTCAATAATTAATCAGCAATGACCCTGCTTTCAACGCACTGCTCCAAGAAGCAGGAAAAGGAAAGGAAACTGGAACCAAGCTACTCGGTGTGGCCTTTGACATTAACAACAAGTATATGGCGCAAAGCGCAATAGGTGACCGCGGAGCGCTTGCACCTTCACAAGTAGCAAAATCCTAATTTTAAGGAAAATTTCTGCTGTGAATGTGAACATTGCATCTCAAAAAGAAAAATATGTGGTTTCTCAACAAGTTTTGAAAAGTAAGCACAGATCCTAATGAATTGACGTCTCTTTGTCTTGTGAACAAAAAAACTCAAGTGTTCTGTTCAATTATCAGCCGTTCAGCTGCTACTAATTATTGATGCTATTGTCATGTGTGAAAGTTTGTCAATCAAGAGGGCAAGTATGTGGTTTCTACAACCATTTTCAAAAGTAAGCACAGATTTGGAATCGTTATATCAAGATTTGTGAACAGAAAAAACTCAAGTGTTCAGTTCAATTATCAGCCGTTCAGCTGCTACTAATTATTGATGCTATTGTCATGCACTAAAGTTTGTCACTCAAGAGGGCAAGTATGTGGTTTCTCAACCATTTTCAAAAGTAAGCACAGATTTGGAATCGTTATATACGACTTGTGAACAAAACAAGTATATGGCGCAAAGCGCAATAGGTGACCGCGGAGCGCTTGCACCTTCACAAGTAGCAAATTGATAATTTTAAGAGCATATACGTAACTGAACGGAGTACCACAAACATA
>JASANA010008837.1:0-13010 GCA_030248095.1 Ptycholaimellus sp. GST1_10
ATTTAGTTGAGAGATTGACGTGCAAGGATTTTATTTCACCCTTACTCCCAGAAATAAGATTTTCAATTTGCGGCATCAACACAGCACAAACTCTATTGAACCGTTCAAAAGCGCGGGCAAGCATTCCCTGAGCAACAAGGCAAGGCCTCCCTCCCCGCCTTCAGGCAAAAGCACTGGCGCAATTCTCGACCGCAAGTTTTCAAGGCCAGCAGTTGAATTAGATTGAACAAAATGCGAAGCGAGAAAGATCGCCTCCGCTACTACTGCCGCCTTTTCGCTCAGGCCCACTCCCCGGACGGCAAGCTCCTGGCCATAGGCGACGGCTACGGCACCATCACCCTTTTCAAGTACCTTCTCTTATCCTGCCTCCTAAAGCACCCCTGGGCAACAGCTGTGGTTGCAGTCTGAAAGCAGCCCTGAGTGAGGAGGACAATGAATCCCGCCTGTCAGAACTGCGCCGGCCTGTGAAACGGATCAATCACGGCCAGCCCATCTACGGCCTGGCCTCCAGCCCGCTCCATCTCATCTGGTTCCCCTTCTTTGCCAGATGGGAGCAGGCCTAGCAGTTGAGCAATTGATAGAATAGTTGGATATAGCAATCAATATGAGAGCTATTGAGTGGGGACGATGCTGGTGTGGTCAGTGGCTATGCGTGGTCAGAGCTGCGTGGGCCGAACCCGAGTCCCGCATGGAGCTTCCAGGCCACGACCGGCGGCACCAAACACTGCCCTGGTTACCCTACACCTTCACCCTTCCTGGCCCTTATATGGCCACCCCTTTTTGCAGCCGAGGTAACGCGGGTGGCAGTGTTGGAGGACGGGGAGCGTCTGGTCACTGCCGGCGCTGGCGAGGACAACCTTCGCCTCTGGAGCCTGGAAGGTTCAACGGCTGCCTCCCTCATTCCCTGCTGCCGGGAGGAAAAGGGACGGAATATCATGAATAGAAGGAAATCGTGAATAGAAGAAGACGAATCGTGAGAGAATATCAGGAATAGAAAACGAGTATCGTTTGTCTAATATATTGAAGATGAATCAGATCTTCCTTTCCCATCCCGGCAGTTTGCCATATCTCACAAAATCCCCACCTTGGCTCAATCACTCCAAATATGCCAAGCAACCTTGGAAGCCAACTTGAGGCGGTCGCCTAGAGCGCTCTCTGATCGGTCACTCTGACTACGTCCACGACGTTTCTGGACGTAGCGGCTCCCAAGAACTGGCCTCCGCCTCGGAGGACGGCAGCGCCCGACTCTGGGACCTCCGCGTGGGCTCCGCCGTCGCCGTCCTCCGCCCCGCCGACGCCCCGGAGGCCCGCCGGCCCGCCCTCGGCCCCTGGCTGGGCGCTGTGGCCTTGAGCGGGGACTGGCTGATCACCGGCGGCGGCCCAGCTCTTGGACTCTGGCACCTGCCTACCAGAGCCCTGCTCAAGACACTGGATCCAGCCTCCGAAGTCGCCCATCACGCCCTGCTCTGTCTGCCTGATCGGGTTCCCTTGGCCTTCTTATCTGCATTTTTACTGCCTCCATATTAGACAATGACTGGAGTAGAGTCTAGAATATAATAAAACCTTGTATTTGTTCTTTTTCTTCTGTTCATTCATAAAGAACAAATGCAAGGTTTTATTGTATTCTCGACTCTACTCAAGTCTTAGTATGAAATGCCTTGGTTTTATACTCATTAAAATGCCGGTCGAACTGGAAAGCCTGGCCTTGGAGACAGGGGTTTTAATTGGGTAGATGTTCCAGATCCTAAGCGGGGGCTCGGTGAGTCGCCTAAGTGCCTGGAGCTACGATGGAGAGGCGTTGGGCGAAGTTCCAGTGGGCAGCTCCTCCGTCTACTCCCTCCACCTCAACGACGGCCCTGAGGAAGGCTGTCGGGTGCCTGCCACTTTCTCGCCATCCCCCTATTGCAATGAGAGCATTTGTCTCAAGGTGGTGACGAGCGCTGGCGGAGGCTCCAGTGTGGACGTCTTTGTGAACCCAGCCTATCGCGCCTTCTCTCTCCAGAGCATCCCTTGAAACTCATTAATTTCATGTTCATCCTATTCATTGACTTGTGTACAGTTGTTAACCTGGTCATTTCTTGCTTCACTTAGTACTGGTTCTTGGTATTTCAACCCAAATTGATGACTAACAGCTACTTTGGATGTCTTTCGAAGGTCAATGTGAACTATTGGCGCAGTCTGGTAGGGTATGATCTTGTAGGTCGTTCCAAAAGATGTCCCCCCCCGTGACATGGTGAGTGAAAAACTAGACTTTTTTCTCCCACGCAGGCCCGTTGCGTGAAGAGGGAAAATATGGCCAGGCAAAGAATGTCTGGCCTTCAAATAATTTCCCTGAGATCCAAGAAGGCCAATGAATCTGGGAGCATCCTAATTGGCACCATCAAATGGTGTGAAAAAAGGCCCCCGGATTAGCCGTGGGCCTTGCCATATATCACAGGGAGGCCGCAATGGATATAGGATGACTTATGGGGGGCACGGGGGGCCTGGTGTGGGAGGGGTCTGAGGTAGGGGGAAGGAGGACAGTGGTTAAGTGATGTGTGAAATTGTAAAGAGAAGGCTCGCCTTGACGGTGCTGGGAATAGGGCTGGGCTTTGGCCTCCTCGGTATTTGAGAGAGGGGGCAAGATGGGCGGGGGGTGGATGGGGGGACGAACAAGGCGGTGCCAGTGACGAGACGATTGTTGGGGAGAGGGGAGGGCAGGAGGGTTCGGGGCAGGAACTGGGTTGTAAGGGGCATCGCTGTCTCTGCATCTCACTCACAGACAACACACGACCCTGACATTGATCCTTCCTCCCCCAGTCCCCCCTACAGTCATGCTTGGAACCGAAGGCCTCCTCCTCCTCCTCCTCCTCTCCCTCACCAACGCCTTCTACCTCCAGGAGGTGCTCGAGGAGACCACAGACTCTGAGGGTTTGCCTCTTCTTTGCCTTCCTCGCCTATCAATCCTCGCAGGAAGCAATTGCAGAGAGCTGTGGGCGGTGCACAGGCTGCCGTGGGCTCTACTTCCGCTCGCATGTGGCAGAGGAGGCTGACAAGGCCAAGGCTAGAGGCTTGGCCTTCTACAAGCTGAACAATGTGAGCAGTGTGTACTGCTGCGCAAGGGCTTGCATCGTGGACTCCGCCTACTGCTCTGCTGCCTACTTCGATCCGGCCACCGCCACTTGCCAGTTCATCTACGGGTTTCATTCATCATCTTTTCTATATGCTCCTGCTATTATCGCCCAAAACAATCAGAAGGCAGTATCATTCTTGCTTCAATTTTAGTGCTAGTCACGAACTCTGTGTCTGGGGATTGATCTTGAAAGGGGTATGCTGAAGTATAAGTTTGAGAAGCAGTGTGGAGGGATGATTGTGGAACGAAGCAAGAAGAGATGTAAGGCGTGACGAAAGGAGGGCAATCAAAGAATGTCAGCGAGTGTATTGGGACATAGCGCCGTGTGACCTATTACAATGCAGACGATTCTGACCACAACGTTCTTCCTAAAAGTGCCCTTCCGTCTTTTTTGCCCCATCTCACGCAATTAAGTTTTTGCTTTGGTCCATTAGAAAGTGGTTGTAAGAGATTCGTTTAGGACTTTGCAGACATTAGGTTAACTCAGTAAAAGTCAAGGGCATATTCGCAAGTAGAGCGCCACTAATCCCTGGGTGTGACACTATGCGTCTTGTCTGTTTGCAATAAGGGAAGAATACAACATCTAAAAGAAGATTGATTAATTGAGCTAGGGACATGTAATGTGTCTATTTTTTAAATTTTTTGAGCATTTGTCATTTTTACATCCTTCGACAATAAAACTACATCTTCTACACATCAAATTTCTAGTTTTTTTTAAAAAAAACATCAGTTTTGACTTAATCAAAAGCTCGCCACATACACTACTGGTCCAACCCAAGCATAGAGGATTAGACTATTGAAGGCCAAAGAATTGCCACGATCTGCTGCCGATAGCTCCGATCGGCCTGGACGAGTTCAGCCTGGTGCCCACCTACATCGAGTGTGTCACCTGCAAGGGCTCCGGCTTCCGCATACCCTCCAAACTGGGTCTCTCTCTTCATCCTTTCGCCTACTTCACATTCTTTCATTTCAGCCTCAATCGGCCAATAACCTAACTCATTTCTGCCTCATATAGCGTCATTTCTGCAGAATGTTCGCCAGAACATCGGCCACGCACCACAGCGTTGCCATATCCGCGCCCGGTGACGGAGCTGGAGGATTTGGAAGACTCCGAAGAGGCCAGCACCGATGACACCAGCAACTCCACTCAATCCACCCCCTACACCATCTCTTTCTCACTCTCACGCACCCCCGACATCCTCCACTCCACAGACTCTCAAAGCACTCACCTCCCCACCGATCTCACCAGCGCCCCCACCGAGTCCACTACAGCCTCTACTACAGTCTCCAGTGAGGAAACGGACGGCGGCAATTCGACAAGCCCTGCTTTCGAAACCACTGCCTCTCCTGAGGCATCCACCACCTTCTCTTTCAACTCTACCGACTCGTCAGAAGAATCGGAAACCACAAGCCCAGCTTCCAGCTCTACCAGCTCCACTTTCAATGCCACTACCATCTCGCCTCTGGAAGCCTCAAGCTCTTCTCCAGATAGCAACGCCACTTCCACCATCCTCTCTGGCTCCACTACCGAGATGGCGGGCAACCAGACCGAAGTCACCAGCAATGCCCCTCCCACCCTCTCCACCTCACAGCCCGAAGACAGCAGCAATTCGTCGGCGGAAGTTGCGACCGACACCACCAGCTACACCGTCTCAACTTCCATCAGCACCAGCTCTTCCGGCGACAACTCCTCTTCTTCCTCCACGCTCTCCTCTTCTTCTACTCCCATCACCAGCTCCACCATGCTGCCTACCGACTTCACCACCTACTCATCCGGTTCCTTCAATCAGTTTTACTCCAGAGCCAATCAGAAGATAAATTCAGAAGGCACAACGGAAGATGTGGAGGGATCCGGAGAGGAGCTGGAAGAGAGTTCCTTGGGCGGCCTGCCACAGTTCTTTGTCCTCCCGCCCGACGAAGACAATGCCAGCACCGAGTCCAGCCGCATCTTCCAATCATCCTCCGTCCTCCCTGCCAGCACCCCAGAGGTCGCCAACACCACCACCTCCCCCACAACTACTCCAACACCAACCACCACCACCACTACTACAACCACCACAACTACTACAACGCCAACTACAACCACAGTTCCCTTGCCGGCAGCCCCAGAGAGCTACTGGCTCTACCTCGGCTGCTATTCCAACAAACCGGTGCCTGCATTGGGTCTATAGGAAGGAATGTGAGAATGTAGGGTGATTGAAGGGCAACGAACCAACTGGCTGGAAGCGCTACTCCCTAGCCCAGCACAATCGTCGCTCCGCTCCCCTCAACCCAGTCCCCCTAATGACCAACGACCTCTGCAAGGAGATCTGCCTGGAGTGGAACAAGGGCTTCCTGGACAACGACACACTGCCCAATTACGACTTGGCCGGTTCTCCCAATCCCCCATTCCTCCGATAGCAATTGATTTGCTGCAACTCAGTTTTTGGTTCCAAACGAAATCTATCCAATATTTCGATTCAGCAATTGGGATATATAAATAATTTCCAATGAAACCCCAGGCACGCTGGACGGCAAGGAGTGCTACTGCGGCCGCGCGGAGGAGCTGCTGGAGAGCAAGCTGGTGCCGGACGAGATGTGCTTCGTGCCCTGCGCGGGGGCGCCGGGCGAGGTCTGCGGGGCTCCAATGGCCTTCAGCGTCTACTCCGCCTTCGACTACCCAGCCTGGGCTCACCTGGGCTGCCTGCCCGAGATCGGCTATCCTCTACTGCCGCACCAGGCACGCCCCAGCGAGCCCTCCATTACGAATGAGCTTTGCGCCCATACCTGCGCCAGGCTTGGATTCACGGCTGCCGGTATAATCATTTTATGACCCCATATATGGAAGCTAGGGCCGTTGGTTGTTTTTCCAGCCATAGCCATAGGCGATAGGATGAAAACATGTCCACCTTTTTGGGCCCTGAATATTGCAAATCACCGCTCAGTATAGGCATTCTAGCGAGATGCCCCAAAAGGTTAACATGAAATGATCCGATTGGCTTCTGCTTATAAGGCTGAGCTTGAAGAGGCCAAGGATAAAAAGGAGAGGGTGCGCAGGTACGAAGGCGGGACGCTCCTGCTTCTGTGGCTCAGCGTCGGCGCTGATGATGGTGGCGCCGTCGTCGGGGGAGAACTGCAACGCTCGCTGCCGCGGGGATGCCAACCAAACCTGCGGCGGCTTCAACCACATCGATGCCTTCAGTCTCTACGGCTACCAATGTCCTTCTCTCTTTCTCTCCTCCTATGCTAGCTCTCGCATGCCCTCTTTTGCAGCCAAGCACAGCTACGCGGGCTGCTACGATGAGCTCTCGCATGCTCTGTATACCCACGTGATGCTCCCCCGGGAGCTGTACGGGACCGGCAATGCTGCCATGTCCCACCAGTACTGCATTGCCCAGTGCGAGCGAAGAGGATTCCCTGTCACCGGTCTCCTCCATTCATCTTTCACTCAGCATTGCATCACACTCTCACAATCTTCAGGCCTCCCCTGGGACAGCATGTGCTACTGCGGAAATCCTCCCAACCTTGTCAACTACAACTATACCCGCACTGACGAATCGTTGGCTTTTTCCCGGCTATCATAGACAATAACTTCTCTCTGCTGCTATCCTAATTTGCAAAGGCGTCTGTCACCATGACCTTTTAGCCGCTTTACAACCTTGACTAGTTTACGCAATTTCAACGAACAATGAATGGAAATTGGGAAACATGACAGGGCCTGCTCGATGCCTTGCTACGGGAAGCCGAGCGAGCTCTGCGGCGCCCGCCTCATCACCCGTGCCCTCATGTCCAGCCAGAGCAGACGTTCCTTCCCACCCTCTGCTGCCCTACTCCACCCACCAACCCTGTCTTTCTGCAGGCAGCGTCTCCCGCGGCGAGTACGAAGAGTGGCCCGGCGTGGCCCCCGCCCCCGGCAAGGCTGGCTCCCTGCTCCTCCGCATGGACGCTCAACATCCACAGGACTGCATCAATGCGTCAGTCTCCTCCTTCACATCCTTCCACACTCAAATCCATCCAAGCGCCGACATTCACTCTTTAGCAATCTCTCTAAGAAATCTCTTTCATCTCTCTAAAGTCTCTTTAGGATTTTTTAAGCAAGCCTGGGTCTTAGTTGAAAGAATGAAGCCGGGAATAGGGAGTGTAAAGAGAAATGGGGATGCCAGGTGTCTGAGCGAAGCTCGCTGTTGGTCGGTGGCGATGGAGACGCGGGGTCTGCGGGAGTTGGAGTGCCAGCTCTTCGACGGTTTGGACCTGCGTCCGGAGCCCAGCACGGACTGGACCTATTTCACCGCTGCCCTGCTCTAGCCCTGTCCTTCCTTCTCCCTTCTTTTGCCAGAGAGTCCTCTCCTCAGTTTTAAGCCCCCGGTCGGGTCACTGTCTTTTCCTCTCTGCCAGGCATTCCGTGCAATACTGCTGTAAATGTGATTGAGCAGCTCTCTTCGAAACGTTGCTCCGGTGTTTTCAATGCAATGTGCTTTCGAGGTCATGTTTTCTGTGTCATCCAGCGAGAAAAGGTGGTTGCGACTATTTCAGCTGCCAATCAAAGGTCCCTTGGTTGACACAAAGTCAAGAAAGGAGTAGGTGCAATCGGTTTCGCAGCAGGCATCCCCCAGCTACAAAGACGAGATTCGTCAGGATGACTGTCTTGTCAGTACTTGGGCAGGATCTCACCAGCATCAGATGATGAAAACTACCCTATAAAACGTTTGTCCCACAACCCTTTTCATTCATTCACTTGCACCATAGAGACACAAGTGAGCTTGAACCAACACTTGGACCATGAACAACAGTTCTTTGCTTGCGAACGAGACGAGCAGTCTGGAGCTTGTCTTCGACAAAGCTTCCGTCACCATTATTATCATCGGCATCCTCGGTGTGACTTGTTTTAGCCTCTTGCCTAAACAGCAATGACTGGGAGGCTATGTGACAGGGAATGCGGCGACTTTGTGGGGCTTCTGGCGTTGGCGAGTGTTCCTGCAGGACGCTCTCTGGAAGCACCAAGTGGCGTTGGCCCTCAACGACCTCTTCTTCAACCTCTGCTACGGCGCCCTATATGCCCAGAAATTTGCCCGTCTATACGACCTTCACATCCATCTTTGCTGCCATTTTCTGCAGTACACCTGGTGCCTTATCTTTATTTCAGTTTTCTTGCCAAGAATCTGATTGAGAATTGTTTGGGCAAGTAAGTTGATGGAGCAGGTATGTGACGACATTCGCGTCAGGTTGGCTGGTGCTGAGCATGTCCTGCCAACGTTGCCTGGTCATCTGCTGGCCCTTCAAGGCTTACCTCGTCCTCTTCCTCTCGCATTTCCTCTCCTCCTTTCCATTTAAACAAACTTGCCAACATACGTCCCCACCAAAAAAGAACCCCCCCCTCCGCAATTTACAAAACCAATTAAATTAACAATATCATAACAAACAAAATAAACAACACAAACCCCACAAAACAACTATCACACCCACCCACACCCAATACCTTCTTGCTAAAAACATGAAAATTCTCAAAATTTGACTGCTGGAAAAAAGTCTGAAGACCGCAGTTTCTACCAGTGTGTGTAGAATATCGAAAAGTGTTGATGTCAGACCGAGTCGGAGGGCCACCCAAAATTCCCCGCCCGCGGCCGGGCTTAGCCTATGTTTGAGTTAAAGCAGTACAGCAAGCTAATCCTGGCCAGCGTGCTCGCGATCAGCATCTGCTTCTGCTCCTGGGTCCTCTTCATCATCCAGCAAAGGCAGCTTTTTTTTGAAACCCAGGCGAGGAGAGCCAGCAGAATGGTTGAGGGAGACGGAGGATGGATCGCGGGAGTGTCTCCTGGCTGCTGAGCCCAGCCTCTTGAGCTTGCTCAGTTTTCTGGACCACCTGCTGGCATTCATCCTCCCCTTCTTCGGGGTGGCCATCGCCAATCTCGCCTCCCTCTACAGCCTCCGCGAGGCCAAAGCACGCCGGAAGGCTATCGTCGCTACAAAAATGTCCCTCATCCATTCATTTCACCGCCTTACACCAATATAGAGATGGAAACATGAAGGCTGCGGAAAAAGTCGAAATCCTCGCGGGGCGTGACGAAGACTACTGCAGATCTCACCATATTCTTGGAAAAAATATCCGGGACTTCATTCTCTTCTGTCAGAAGACACGCCTTTCACTTTTACGTTTTCAAAACTTTAATTTTTTCAGCTGGCACACAGCGATCTGCCTGGTCAAAAGCAAGGATCAGCTAAACGCAGAGGCATCAAGATGACAGTAAGAGCCCATCTACATCGCCCCAACTTTGTAGCACAACCACAATTGGCAGACGTCCAACAGTCTCATCATTGTTTTCTTCACCTTCCTCGCTCTCAACCTCCCACTCCTACTCTGCAGCCTCTACGCCAAACTTTCCCACCTCCTCGGCGCCCCGCCTCCTTCCGACCTATTCTACATCATCCAGGAAGTTAGCATTTGCCCAATCGGAGCTCAATCCCTGGACTTTCCTAAATTCTCCCTCCTCCAGAGGGCAGTTCCCATGAATTACAATCCATGAGACAGAACAGGGGAAAAAGAAAGTAACCAAACAGAACAGAAAACAAAGCAATCCCCCTGTCCTGTTCCATAGGATTAATAATATTAAAACTGCCCTCAGGTGGCTCGTCTGCTCTTCCACGCCCACTTCTCGGTGAACTGGGTGCTGTATTCGCTGCGCTGGGCTCTGGCCGGAGCCCGTCTCACCCGACCGCCGTCCAGCACCAGCTTTGCCTGTCCACGGCCTCAGGAGTCTTCCGCCAGAGCTCCGCCTCAGCCCCAACGCCGCGCCTTCAGCTTCAGTCGTCGCCAGCGCCGCCCATCCCAGCGCCCACATCAGCCTACTCGCGCCGCCACCTTCTACCATTCCCGTCCTCCGCTCACAGCCCCAGACTTTTAGCTCCCAGCTAGTTCCCTAGCTTCTTTTTCACCCAGTTTGAATGAACCAATGTTATCCATCCTAGCCTTTGCTTTAATCACCCTTTGCTTCGTCATAACTGAATTGTTTGGAGGACAATCAAGAATGCACAAATAGAAAGCGAAAAGAAAACAAGAGGGTGAGGGTGAATAGAAAAAATGACATAAACAGAAAGGAAGTTGAAAAGAGGCGAAGTTGGGCTGGGTGATGGCTCGCACGGGTCTAGGGCGCTGGGATGGGAACGGAGCGGCGAGGGGCCTGGGAGAAGTGGCTGGGGGCCAGGCGAGTCACAGACGGCGTTCGAGTGAGCCGAGTTCCAGTGGAGGGAGTAGAGGAGCCAGTTGACCGAGAAGTGCGTGCAGAACAGCAGCTGAGATACCTGAACCAGCAATTAGGGTCAGAGACTAAATTTGCTCTTCTAGGATAAAGTCGGATTCTACAACTCATTATGCTACTCCACAGGAAATTGGGAAAAAATTTCTTCAAAATTTAGTTCAAAAGTGAGAAAATTGAACCTTACTTTACTTTACAACCTTACTTTGATGTCCCCTAACTCGGAAAAAGGTTTCATCGAAATATGAGGGGGTGTCATTTTTGACATTTGGTCTTTAAAATTAAAATGAAGTAACAAATCCCTGCCCAAATTCCCTTTAGGAGTTGACAAAAAATCTTTAAATATATAATAACAAATTAATTTCAACTAGTTTTTTCTTTCTCTTTTGATTTTATGTCCTGTGTCCAGTAAGATACCTATTCTTTTGGTCGCACTGCGCATATCACAGTAGAGCCGGAGCAAGTGAAGAAACGGTAGCTAAGGAATGATCACCGGCGAAGTAGTGAAACTCCTGGTGCAAGTGAAACGAATCACACTCAATTCGCAAGCTCTCCAGGGGAATTGGGGCTGTGCGAGCGGAGCGGAAGCACAGTCCCCTCTTAGCCAAGGACCAACCCTATTACGGATTTTGAAAATATGATTGCCTGCCAAATATTCCATGGGCAGTTTACAGTGCTGCGAGTAGGCTCAATGGACGCAGCAAACACAGAGCTTTAATCAAAAAAAAAAGTTCATTAAATTTGGTTGAGAATTGACCAAGTTATGGCCAAAAAACTTTTTAAAAAGTGTCCGTCCGTTATCCGTCCGCCGTCCGCCGTGCGCCGTGCGCCGTCCGCCGTCCGCCGTCCGCCGTCCGCCGTACGTTCTGCTCGGCATGGGGATTGGCAATATCTGGGGCTCCAGTCTCAACGTCACTATAGTATATCGACCCTGGAGGGTGCCATGGTGCCTCCAGAATTTTGATTTTCGGCCTCCTTTATGCCGAAATTGAGGTTGGAAAATCGATTGAACGTAAGGGGGGACCCTTGCAAAAAAAATCGAAAATCTTGAATAACTTTTTTTAGGTTGCTTGGAGGGAAAAAACAAGCACAGATTCGGAATTCTCGCGAAAAACTACACAAAACCTGCCTATAAAACATTAAAATTTTGAAAAAAAATTTTTGACCATTTTTGACCTATAGGGTGCACTGTAACAATCCTAAACAAGTATATGGCGCAGAGCGCAATAGGTGACCGCGGAGCTCTCAACATACCCCATTTTTCAACCTTTCTACCTAAAAAAGTCATGTTTCAAATAATGCGGGACTTGTCAAACCTCTCCAGATCTTCCTCCAATTTTATTTCCTTTCAGGAAAAAAAAAGTTTGTCAATATCCGTTGAGAATTGAGCCTTTTACAACATACCCAAATTTTCTACCTTTCTACCCAAAAAAGTAATGTTTCAAATGCTCGGAAACAGGTTCCACCCCTCCAGATCTTCCTAAAATCTCATTACCTTTCAGGAAAAAAAAAGTTTGTCCAAATCCGTTGAGAATTGAGCCTTTTACAGCATACCCAAATTTTCAAAATTCTACCCAAAAAAGTAATGTTTCAAATGCTCGGAAACCGGTTTTACCCCTCCAGATCTTCCTAAAATTTTATTACCTTTCAGGAAAAAAAAAGTTTGTCAAAATCCGTTGAGAATTGAGCCTTTTACAGCATACCCACATTTTCAACCTTTCTACCCAAAAAAGTAATGTTTCAAATGCTCGGGAAACCGGTTCCACCCCTCCAGATCTTCCTAAAATTGCATTACCTTTCAGGAAAAAAAAAGTTTGTCCCAATCCGTTGAGAATTCGGTGAGGACCAGCATTTCCAGAAATATATACATACATACATATATATGAGGACAAAAGTTGAGTAACCTCTATAGACCGCGGAGCGGCCCTTCGGGCCGCTCTGCGGTCAAAAAGATATGCTGCCCAGTGGCGAGGGTTTAATTTAATTTTGAATCTAGATATGACACCGGCTCGAAAATAGATACGATTTGATACCAAACAACCATAGGTGCAAATCTGGTCTTCATGGGCTTCTACCAGGCCGTGGCGTACAAGCAGCTCATCATCAACTTCGTCTTGGGGCATTTTAAGGCATTTTTGGCCTCAATAACCCGACATATATAGGTAAATTGAGGCGTAGATTACGAATCTTTTGTCCATTTGCTTACACATTGTCTTCATGGGCTTCTACCAGGCCGTGGTGTACAAGCAGCTCATCATCAACATCCTGTACTCCCCTGTTAGGGTGTTTAAGGCCTCAATAACCGCACCATATAGGTAAATTGAGGCGTAGTTTACGAATCTTTTGTCCATTTGCTTGCACATTGTCTTCATGGGCTTCTACCAGGCCGTGGTGTACAAGCAGCTCATCATCAACTTTGTCTTGGGCATTCTTAAGGATTTTTTGCCTCGAACTCCTGGCATATAGGTAATTTTGGGTGTACATTACGAATCTGGTGTCCATTTGCTTCCACCTTGTCATCATGGGCTTCTACAGGCTGTGGTGTACAAGCATCTTATCATCAACTTCGTCTTGGGGCATCTCTTAAGGATTTTTGCCTCAAACTCTGCACCATAAGGGTAATTTTGGGTGCACATTACGTATCTGGTGTAGATAGTACGTAACTGAAT
>JASANA010008838.1:0-11406 GCA_030248095.1 Ptycholaimellus sp. GST1_10
CAGCAGAGCCCAGATTCAATTTGGAACACTCAGCTGCTTGTTGTCCTCGGGGATGTTTCTCAGGGCCCAGCACTGATGCTGAAACTCCGCACGCAAACCACTGGCTCACTGGACTGCAAATGAGCTCAGCAGCCACACTGGCCTTCTCTTCCTCCGGGGACGGAAATCAGAGTACAAGGACTCATTTTCCGCAAGCCTCTCAGCCATCAAAGACGGAGGGGGTCTGAATTTACGAGGCACTCTTTCTTTCCGAGCTGTTGAAGGGAGCCGGGAGGAAAGTGGCCGTCAATGACTCTATCCTTTCTCTCTGGGGAGCTGGGGCATGATCTGGCGGGCCAGTAGTGCTGAGCTTTCTGGTTGGAAATGGAGGAAGTAGCAGTCTTCCGGCGGGTGCCAGAGTAGCGGGTCGATTAATTCATCCTGAGCTGGAGGGAAGGAAGCTCAACTGGTCACTCCTGCCCCTCCAGAGGTAGAGGAGGGGGCCTTTTGGAGAGGGCTAAATGATACGGATTCCAGGCGGCTCATGGCCAAAGCCCCTTCTGCCCCGAGCGAGAGAGAGTGAGGAGGAAGCGGGGATTGGGGTAGGGAGTGTGTGTGTTGCCAATTTGCGCGTGTCTGGCCGGGCTGGAGGCTCTTTCACTCTCGATCTTCGTCTCGTCATCCGCCTCCCATCTCCAAGCCTCTTTCAGACCAGCCTGGCTATGGAATGCGCATCATCACCCCCTCCCTTGCTTTCAATCACTCCCTTTCTCACTCCCTCCAATCACTTCCGCAGATGATTCACTTTTGAGCGACACGCCGCTGGGGAATAATGTCGGTGAATATATAGGAGAAGTGATCAATAGCTGCATTGAATGACAGAAATTTGCTGATGCAATGAATCCCCTGGAAGGTTTGGAATCAAAAACAACTAAGGAGGAGACAAACAATGTCATAGGCCCGGGCACATTGCTTAGAAAGACGTTAAGAGATGCTCGCATTTGTTAAACTGCTTCTTGTTTTATCGACTGCCGAAAGCTTGCCTAGATGGCAGGAATGCGGTTTGCCTGCCACAGCCAATCATCGGCACGCTAGGTTCGCCGAAATTTAACTTGTGCAAGGAACGATCTTATCTCGGCTAGATTCTAATGGTGTTCAACTTAAAACATCGACAACTTTGACTTGAAATAGGAAAAGCCAGCGAATGAAAGTGCAGGAAGAATCCGCTGTTCAGAATCGTCGGAGGCTCCCATGCCATTCCGCACAGCTGGCCTTGGACCCTGGCGCTGAGCAAGGATGGAAGGTACGCATGCGGTGCTGCCCTCATCGGTCAGCGCTATGCACTCACTGCTGCTCACTGCATTCAAGGTCTCCTTCCTCCTCCCACCCCCTCCTTTCTCCTCACAACCCAAGCCCTGTTTCAGAGCCTCTAAGGCCCAGCGCTTACAGCGTCATCGCGGGCTCCCACAGCATCCTCTCCGGCGACGAAATCCTCGTCACTCATGTTCTGCTTCCCAATCTCTCACTGAGCTAGTCAGGCCGAGACTTTGCCATACTGCGCCTGGCCAGAGCCTCCAACCTGAGCCAGGCCCAGGTCCATCCCGTCTGTCTCCCGCTCGGCCCGCCGCTCCACCACGCCCACTGCGTCGTCGCCGGCTGGGGTTCTCTTCTCAAGTGCTTAGGGTGGTTAGGGTCTCAAGGAGCGTCTGGGATGGGACGCAGGACGGCTGGAGCACGGGGTGGCGGTGCAGTCGGGGGTGCTGAAGGAGGCGGTGCTGCCGGTGATGCCTCATTGGCAGTGCAACCACGCCTTCCGCTATGCCGGGCGCATCCACTTCCCCTCCATGTTCTGCGCTGGCTCCGACTATGGGCGCGATGATGCTTGTCATGGTACTATCTTCCTTTTTTCTGAAAACTTACCATTTTTTCTTCAGCAGAATTTCTGAAAGTAGAGTTGCTAAGGAAGTGTTGTATGTTTGAGGGGACAGCGGGGGTCCGTTGATGTGCCGGCGGCAGGAGCGTTGGGAGCTGGCGGGGATTGTAAGCTGGGGCGACGGTTGTGCGCGACCCTTGAGGCAGGCCTCTTATAATGGCTTATCAAGCCTTCAGCTATACTTTTGTGCGATAGCCCCGGAGGCTTTCAATTTCTTTCATTCCAACTAGCGACGCCTGAAGAGGAGGGAATTGCGAACGGTTTTTAGACCTGGCGTGTACTCGAAAGTGATCACAGTGGTGGGCTGGATTCGCGCTGAAGTGACCCGGATGGAGCTAACACTTTGACACTGTTTTATGGTTGAAGACGTCATCACTTTTGGAGCGTTTCCCATTGCTCTATTATTAGTGTTTTGAGCAGGACTAGTCATGCGACCAGCTTATGTCTATTATTTCAGATAAACTGAGCATTATGTCACGTTGCTTTGTGATTAGGAAAGCTGGCTAGGGCTGGCAAATGAAAAGCGGCAGCTGTAAATGTGCGCTTATTAAACAAGCTTTTGTTGGGGCATTGAAGTTATTAGAACTAGCTTGATAAACACAGCCATCGGCACACCTACTAGCTATAATTAGTTTTAACAGTTTTTTGAGAAAAATTTTGACCTCCCATTTTTATATACTTTTTTTGAAACAAGACACGAATGACGTGTTTGCGTCTTAACGTGTAAAAGTAAAAACCGATTTTTGGCGTATTTGTGAAGTTTGGAAAATGGTTAAACATTTGGTTGCCCAAAACATCCGTGTTTCTCAACGTATTTTGATGATTCGACCTAGACCACCATTCGAACCGTCTCAGCGAGGAACATATTTTATGTTTTCGATCATATCTCTAGATCAAGCTTTGTGAGTTATTCGCAAATATATGCCTGCATTATTAAACAAGTATATGGCGCAAAGCGCAATAGGTGACCGCGGAGCGCTTAGTTCTGTGGTTTCTCCACCATTTTCAAAAGTATAGGAGATAATTTATAGGAGTAAATTTTTTTCATTTTCCAAAACTAAAAATTTATCAAAAATTAAATTTTAAAGTTAGCCACGAAAAGTATTAGAATTGAGTCTAGTTTTAAAAAATAGATCAAAATTTGGTCAAAATTTTTGGGCAACCCCCTTTCTAAGGCAGCACCTTCCTAGGGCAGCTCTCTTTATTTATTAGCTATGGTCGAAACTGAAAGTATGCATGGTACCGTAGAAAAGTCTTGAATGGTCATTTTGTGATAAACAGATTAGAATAAAACACTAGGGTGTTTTGTAATAGCGCACACCTGTTTTGCACTGGATATTATGTTGAATTTTCAAACCCCCCTTTCATACTCAAAAATAACCTTTTTATTCAAACATGACGTACAAGCTTGCCTTTGAGGCAGAAAGTCTCTTCTTTCCCCCCCGCATCGATTCAATATTCCCGCTCGATTTCAGGACGCAAACTTCAAGCAACAAATAATATACACCCCAACTCTGCATTGAGCGATGGAAGAATGCCAGAAGCTGGAGAGATCTACCTACTTCGCTCATGCTCCTCATAATTTTCGGCCAGTACGTTCCAGCAGCATTCGGCTAGGAAACCAGCGCCAGTTTAATGTGCTTATCTAGCGTTGCTTTAGGAGCCTTGGTGAACTTCGCCTTCGTGCCTATCGTGAGCCTCTACCGAGGCGTCCACAACAACCTCCGCGTCCTACTTGTCTCCTACACCATCGCCTGTGCCATCATGGCTTCTGGCCAACTCTATCGGTCCTCCTCCGCTTCCCTACCCCCTCTTTCCCATCCAATCACCCGTTTTTATTCCAGAGGCCTCCGCATCATCCACCAAGTGTCTACTTTTTGTGACAATTCGACTAGTGGAGTTTCCTCAGCCCGTACGCTAGTCCATTGAATGCATAAAACGTAGACGGAAAAGAAGGCGTGGGCATTCCAGATGGAAGTCTGGGATTGGAGCAAGAGGGTGTGATTTACCGAGTGTACTCCACTGCCGCCTACGCTGTGAGCGTGGGCCAGGTGGTGATGGCCGTTGAGCGAGCCTTTGCCACCTACAAAGTTCTGCCCATTCCTCTGACGCCCACCTTCATTCTCTTTCTGTTCAGATCAAGGACTACGAAAGTGGGAAGCGATATTGGCTAGGCTTGCTCCTGCTCGGCTTCAATGTCAGATTTCATTCTTCCTTTGGAGGGCTAGGGTGATTAGAAAGCCAAGCCTCCATTGCAGTGGGCTATGCCGGCAGTCATTCTCAGTCAGCCTCCCAAGCGGCGCATAGAATACCTTCCTGAACCTCAGCGACTGCTCCCCATCCTTGTTCCAGGTCTTCCTTTTTCCTGCCAAAGACTACTAAAGCCTATTACATTGCCTTATACTGGATAGAAAGATAGGCAAAGGTGAGTGATTGAGGACTGACGCTGGAGATGGCGGCGTTGGGTCTGCTGTTGGTGATAATGAAGATGAACGCCAAGAAGAAGCGACAAGAGGCCCAAACTCGAGCCCACCTCAGCTTCCGCTACCAGATAAGGTTAATCACAGCTCTTGTTTGAGGCTGAGATTGTGAAGCTGGATTTGAAGGGAGAACATGCGAGCCACACGGATGCTGATTCCCTGCGCCTTCACGCACGCCGGCTTCTTCGCCGTCCTCTACGCCATGTACTTCATCATGTTCTTCGCCGGCGGCGACTTCATCCACTTCAACAGCCCCAACTTCATCCTCGCTGCCCACTTCCTTGAGGCTCTTATTACCTCCTATACTCCTAGAGTCAAGCCCCTCAATCATGCCCTGTGCCCGGTTGAAGGTAGCGCACACGATGCAGAGCTGCTACACGCTCGTCTTTCCACTCGTCGCCCTGTCCTTCAATAAGCCCCTGCGCAAAACTGCACTTCACTTTGTCCGGTTTATCTTCCCTTTCCGCCTCCTCTATTGACCAATCTCCATAAATCTCGTCTCCTATTGCTCTGGCTAGAACGATTGGAGAATGAGTCTGTCAAATGTTTGTTTGCCAAATTGGTGTTCATCATTCAGTTCGTAGGATGGGTAAAGTGGGACCGGCCATCGAGGAGCCTTGTCTGACGGAGGAGACGGAGCGACACTTCAACATGCTCAGCCTGGCTTGGAACAGGGGCGGAGGAGTTAGCAGTGCTCCAGTGGTCGCCCTGGCCGTGGTGGCACCTCGGACGCCTGAGTCCCCCACACAGATCCAAGCCTCCTTTGACCAGTGATTACTTTGCACCCCCATCCCTCCACCATTGCATGATGTGAAGTCATTCAGGAGCATATCCTTTCAAGGGTTTTCGTTTTATTTCATCTTTTCGTTCACGGTTCTGGAGACATTTGCGGAGCAAGATAAATGGAATCACAATTTGAACTAGACCATAAAATATTATATTATGTCAAATGGATAGTTTTACAGCCATTTTACAGCTATGAGCAGAATCTGTTTTATAATAACAAATCTCTGCCATTTTCGCCTTAATGGCCATTCATCAAAACAAATCCTCTGTCTCGCCTATTACTGGCTTTATGTAGCCAAATGCCAGAGCGCGCAATTCAAGGGCCACATGAGACTGCGCTCTTTCTGTCTTCCAAAGCTGCGCAAATCTAGTCTAATCTACTTGCCCCCAGTTCTTCTACTCCAAAAGCCAAGCAGCCTCGATGGCGACAGTGCCGTGTCTATTCTGCCCCGCTGAGAGCGATGAAGTAGCCTGTGAAGGAATCCGCCAGCACCTCCGCGACGAGCACTTGAACCGGGGACGTTTCGCCTGCGCACACTGCCCTCTTCGAAGCGATGATTGGCGCCGTATACGACGTCATCTACGCGCCAGCCACCCCCACCTTCCTCAAAAGGTCACACCCTCAACACCTCCTTTCCTCTCCGCCTAGCTAGACCTGCTACAGGGCTATTTGTAGGTTGTGAAGCGGCAGAATGCATGGGGCGAGAAGACTGCAGGCCTCTGCGCCGTTGCCTCAATCGCCGACAGCAAACAGCAGTTCAAACAGCCTCTCCACCAGGTTCTGGTACGCTTTCAGCTCAGAAATCTCGCACCACTTTGAAAAACCTCGATTTGTCCTGGCCTTTGCAGAAGAAGTGGGACAGTAAAGCTCTGGCGAACGTGGAGCAGGCCCAGCAACTCCGCCAGGCCAAAGGAGCAGGTGCCATTATCCCCACTTCTTCATTCCAAGAGCCATATAAATCTCTTCCAGGTTGCAAGGCTCTTAGCGGCGCTAAAAAGCATCGGAAGGGGACATCGACACCGAAAGCCCAAGCTCTGGCAGCACCCCTCTGCCGCTGCCCCCTGTGCCCTCAGCAGTTTGCCTCCCGCTCCCTCCTCGCCCTCCACCTCCGCCGCCACACCAAGGAGCGTCCGCACCGCTGCAATCGCTGCCGCTACGCCAGCAGCCATGCGGGCAATCTCCGCAAGCACCAGGCGGCCGTGCACGAGGGGGCCAGGCCTCACGTCTGTCCTCACTGCCGGAAGGGCTTCAGCCAGAAGATCGACCTGCAGGAGCACATCCGCATCCACGAGGGCAGCCGGCCGCACTCCTGTCCGCACTGCCCCTACACCGCCAGCCAGCGCTCCAGACTTCGTCTGCACATCCGCAAGCATGCCCAGAAGCAGGCCTTCAAGTGCCCCTTCTGCTCCTACTCCAGCGGACGCAAGGGCTGGATCGTCAAGCATCAGCGCTGCCATGAAGGACAAGTCCAGGAGTGATCCTAGATTCGTTGGTGTTTTCTTACCCTTGATGGCCAAAATCTACCCTCTCGTCGCTTAGAAACCGCGACTTTTAGCAATTGCTTAAAATACGGAAAGTTTGTCCTAGTTGCATTCAGTGCGTCTGGCGATACGGACTTTTGTCATCGTATTACCCAGTTTTTTTTGCGTTTTTCCCCTTTTTTCATCAATTAGAATTGTTCTATTGAATTCCTTTGATTGTGGTGCTATTGTGGCCGAGCTTCCACTTAAACAGCCCATCATAAGACAAAGAACAATTTTGGTTTTTCTTAAGTGCACCTAAATTGCATTTTCGCAAATATACTGCGTAAAATTAAAACAAACAAATGCATTGAGACCCTGTCATAAATTAGAAATCCTTTTTGAAACGAAACTTTTTCAGGCTTCAAAAAAAAAGCTTAGAAAATTTGATCAGCATTCTTTCATAGACCAAAAGGAAAACGACAACAATGCAGGCTATTGGTTCTCTGCCTCATATTTTCTACATTTCCATCCAAATTTTTTTGTTTAGCAGCATCCTAGCATCTTTCTCGACCAAGAATCTTTGTGGTCCTTGTCCTTCTGAAAAAGCTTATGTGGAAGAGGGGTAAATAAAAAGTGATCGGCTTGCCTTGCTTGCTCCTCCTCCCCTCCCACCACTCCAACTCTGCGCACTTTCATTCAAACCCATCCCAGCAGCCAAAGCAGATATCAGGCTAGCAAGGCCATGTTCCACTCCGAGTCCGTCTTCGGCGAGACCCCACTACATCTGCTCAGCCGAGATGAGGCCGCCTCTGCCGTCCAAAGAGAGCGCCACCGTCGCCGTCTCCTCCGCCTCACCCAGGCCCGGCAGAGAGCTGCCTCTGCTAGCCGACGACGAGTTCGCGAGGCTCGCCGCCTCAGCTGCGTCTACCAGCCTGCCTTGGCCCGCTCCATTCAGGTTCATCCTCCTTTTCTTGGCGTCTTTAAAAACGCCCCAGTTTTGTGCTCCAAACATTTCCTGAAACGATCAAATGTCCGTGACTGGAGAACTGTTGACAGGCAGAGTTGGAGGAGGAGAAAGAGCGGTCCAGAGAGCAGCTGAGCCGGAGGGAGCAGCGGATCCTGGCAGAGCTGGGGCAGGAGGAGGAGCGTCTGGAGCGGAGGAGGGAGCAGTTGAAGGAGGCTGAGCAGCGGGGCAAGGCCTTGGCTGGGAAGAGGTGAGGAAGGAAGGGAGGAAAAGGGTGAGAGGAGATGGCAGTGGTTGAGGTTTCGGGAGGCACTGGCTCGAGAGCGGGCGGTGAGGGGGGAGGCCATGGCACGTCGCCTAAGGACCCAGGAACGGCTTCGGAAAGCACGGGACTCTGCCCAGTTTCGCATTCAATGGCTTAGGTTGATCCGTTTGGGCTTGCTTTTAGAAGTGGCTTGAGTTGGCTTGAGTTGTGTCTGAATGGAGGATATAGGAACAAGTATATGGCGCAAAGCGCAATAGGTGACCGCGGAGCGCATCCTTTATATGATACTTTGTAACTCAAAAATCAAGTCTGTGGTTTCTCAACCAATTTCAAAAGTAAGCACAGATTTAGAATCGACATATAAGACTAGTGAACAAAAAAATCAACTCTTCTGTGCAATTCTCAAGACTTCAGGTACTACAGTGCAACAACCGCATATTGCAATTTTCCAACTTTCTACCCAGAAAAGTAATGTTTTAAATGTTTCGGGACCAGTTCCACCCCTCCAGATATTCTTAAAATTTAATTACCTTTAAGCAAAAAAAAAGTTTCTCCAAATCCGTTGAGAATCCGCCATTTCTCAACATACCCCATTTTTCAAAAGTTCTACCCAAAAAAGTAATGTTTCAAATGCTCCGGGATCAGTTCCACCCCTCCAGATCTTCCTAAAATGTTATTACCTTTAAGCAAAAAAAAAGTTTGTCCGAATCCGTTGAGAATTTGCCATTTCTCAACATACCCCATTTTTCAAACTTTCTACCCAAAAAAGTAATGTTTCAAATGCTCCGGGACCAGTTCCACCCCTCCAGATCTTCCTAAAATGTTATTACCTTTCAGCAAAAAAAAAGTTTGTCCAACTCCGTTGAGAATCCGCCATTTCTCAACATACCCCATTTTTCAAAAGTTCTACCCAAAAAAGTAATGTTTCAAATGCTCCTGGATCAGTTCCACCCCTCCAGATCTTCCTAAAATATTATTACCTTTCAGGGAAAAAAAAGTTTGTCAAAATCCGTTGAGAATTAAGCATTTTACAGCATACCCCATTTTTCAACCTTTCTACCCAAAAAAGTAATGTTTCAAATGCTCAAATTCCGGGTCTACCCCTCCAGATCTTCCTAAAATAGCATTACCTTTCAGGAAAAAAAAAGTTTGTCCAAATCCGTTGAGAATTCGCCCGGGGCCAGCATTTCCAGAAATACATATATACATATATATGAGGACAAAAGTTGAGTAACCTCTATAGACCGCGGAGCGGCCCGTCGGGCCGCTCCGCGGTCAAAAATCTTGTTCTAGTCGAAATGAGAATCTCTTCACGAAATTATTGAAAGCCGTAGAAGAAATACTTTTATACTGGCAGAAGAACTGAATCAATGTATATTGAAGGGAGCCTGATGCGGAAAGTTCGGTCACAAGTAGAAGGAAACCGCAAGCGCAATCAGTACTTTTTCCTTATATTTTCCTTCCTATGATTATCTCGTTGTTTCAGGAACCAAGCCAGAAGTCTGCTAAAGTGGCCGAAAGCCTACGTTTTACTGACAGTGATTTTTGGTAAAATGTTGTTGAGCGACTGTATGCCTTCTTTTTTGTTCGGCGAGTATCCTTTTTCTGCTGAAACGCTGCCAAAATGTATGAAACCATATCAAAATATTGAAGAGTGCCAACAATGTGAAATCAAGAATGAATCATGATGAGCTAAAACTTGGATCGCTTGGAAGGGGGCTCCATGGAGCGTGCAGGCGAGTCCCAGGGCGCTGAAATCAGTCGCCGCATTGGGTCCAATCGGCTCCTTCCCGAAGTTCGGATTCGAGTCACTGTCGAAGCCCGTCTCCGAGCCAAAACCTGCCAATCCCATTCATCCAATCCCCTTCTTCAGCAGCCAAGCCTGAACCAGTTGCTGAGCCTAGAAGCGGCAAAAGCAGAAAGGGAAGAGCAAAGTGAACCGGTATTGGAGTCGTCCCCTCGCCCGTAGTCGAGTTTGGGCAGGAATCTGTTGGAGCGCAGGATGCGGGAGTCGGAGTCCCCGGACTCTTTGCCGATGCCGGAAGCACTGACACCGCCCAGGCCCGACTGCGACACCTCCTCCGTGTCCTTGCTCACCGAGCCTTCGTGCGACAAAGGCGCCCCACTCACAGAACCCTCCAACAATCATCTATTCTTTCTTAGTCGCTCCTGCTAGTGTGATGGGGCTGAACCAGTGGTGAGCAAATGGGAAATGAAATTATATGATGCTGGACGGGAAATTTCGCGAAGCTGAGGGACAGGGGCAGGGCGAGAGCGCAGCTATGAAGCGCAGGCGGAGGGGCCGTGGAGGCCCCGGAGCCGGAGCGTAGTCGCTGTGCTCTCTCCCCACCCCCTGTCCCTCAGCGGAGCACATAGGGGTCAAGCGTGGCAATCTATATTTTTCAGCTCACTTTCCATTTTCTCCTACATTTATTTTCCATTTGCTCATCACTGGGCTTAACCTACCTCTTTTTTGGCCTCAGAGGCCTTGGCGCGGGCGGAGAGCCCGGTTCTACTGGAGTCCGAAATGGGGACCCACTTCAGCACCCGCATCGTCGTGTCCTTCACCACCACCCATTTCTGCTCCCACTTGCGCACCTACAACTACAAACTCTTTAGGCTACTAGGCGCACAATGGGTAGGAAGGAGAACCTTTTCGATGGAATTGATGACACACTTCAGTTCATCCTTGGCCCTGGAGTGGGTTTCGGAGCGCATGGAGCAGCCGCCGAACATTTTGCCTCACTTTAGTGAATATGTTGTAGATCGGTCTTTGTGGGAGAAGAAAAGGCTTTGGCATGGGTCCAGACCTTGGCTTCCTTGCCGTCTCTCCAAACGAATTTATAGTTTCAACTACGGTACTTCGAAAGCGCACCTATTCGATTCGATTGTTGGCAGCATAAAGTAACATGCAAATGGCAAAAGAGCGTTGACTGCGTACACTGCGAAGGTTGAATTAAAAACAAGTCTTAGCAATAATAAGCAATTTAAAAACTGGCAACTAATTGCGCATGTGAAAGTAAGGGTTGTTCCCGAGTTTCTGCCAAAGGTCTTTAAGGGGGCCAGACCAGCATGCCGTCATGTGGATAAGGAGTCCAGAAATGCCCTTTCCCTGGCCATTTACACCACCATGCTCCAGCAACTGTACTGTTTACTCCACCTTCTTCCTCTTGGTCCTTTATTTTTTCTTTCAATATCCTAAACAAAGTCAAGCAAACACCGACAGGCATTGGCCAGCTGAGCATTCTGCTGGGCAGCGGTGGCCAGTCTGAGAGCTATGCGTCCTGGAGTTCCTGGGGCGACTGCGTCTGGCTCCGACGCCCTCTGCCCTCCACCGCCCGTCGACTGCGCCGCAAATCCCAGGTTACTCAAATCCCTCTTCTTCCTCCGGATGAAAGTAGACATAGGCTGCAGAGCTGGGAAGGCCAGGGCTGCTCCAAAGGCTTCTTCGACCAGCTCAGCAGTGAGCCTGGCGGTTGTCGGTTGTGTATTTCACTTCTGTGCCTGGCAGTTGGCAAGCTGGGGCGTATTTGCC
>JASANA010008840.1:0-22641 GCA_030248095.1 Ptycholaimellus sp. GST1_10
GGAAAAGCTAACTTTAAATTAATTATAACAATTCCATTGCCATTTTTCAGACAAAATAAGTATCGATTGAATGCAAAAAAAATTAATAAGAAATTCAAAGCCAATTTAGAATTTGGGCTGCATGGGTCCCGCTACACAGGTGCTCAGCTTTTTTCATGCATCAGCCTCTATTTTGGTCTTTTGACTCTTTTGAAAACCCACCCCACCCAGTGAATGCAACAGCAAACACCTGGCTGTCCTCGAGGGACTTCAAAGGTTAGGCACCCAAAGTGGTGTGGTAATAAGGCCACCTGCATGAGAACTTGTTTATTGAGTGCAATATCACCCAATGGGGTAGCTGCACAAAACTGCGCAGATCTAAAACATTGAAAAAACTCACATTTTTGATGTTTTGAGCACATTCCCGTGCTCAGATCCTTGCAGATTATTTCGAAATCGCGTTCTATGCCCTCGATTTACCCAAAAATGTCTTTACTTCCCCTGCAGCTACTGCAGTGGGCCTGCGCCGAATGTCTGGTGGACAGACAAGGCCTAGCTTTCAGATTCTGGACTAGGTTAGGAGAGGCCTGCGGCGCAGATTGCAAGCTCCTGTCATGTAAAAATTATCTAAAGTGCAACACACAAGCACTGGTGTTCATCCTAAGTTAACTTACATTTTCAATGAAACATGGCAGACTTGGGTAGGGCGCAAGCATGGCCAACAAGGTATTCTCGGCTATTGCCAAGATGCGCGGCCTTTGTTCCAAGTAAACAAGTCAAAATCAGCTGGTTTAATTACAAATAAGCCTCTCACCCAAATTGAGCTAATTTTATTGAAAACCATGGATGCTCGAATTTTTGAAACATCAAGATTTTGGGTTTTAACTAAATCAAGAAATAATAAATTTTTCAAAAAGTCCTTTTAACAGTTTCTAGATATCACCATGGCAGATGTTCATGCCAAAATTCAACTGATTTCATTGGAAAACCATTGATTTATGGATGTTCGAATTTTTGAAACATCAAGATTTTAGGTTTTTGGCCATAAACTGAGAAATAACAAATATTTCGGAAATTCCTTTTGCCAGCTTCAAGTTAGCACCTCGACGGACGTACCTGCCAAAAATCAGCCAATTTCGTTGAAAAACCAGTGATTTATGAATTTTTGTACTTTGAAACATCAAAAAATTGAGTTTTGGGCAAAAAACGCAAAATTACGTCAAGCGCAAAAAATGGCCGGAGATACCACCCAGTCGGACCTTCATGCAAAAAAATCAGCCAATTTCGTTGAAAAACCGCGGAGTACGGGCCCCGGAAAGACACATATATATATATACTAGTATCAGTTATTTATTCAATTTTAAGAGAGGGTGTCTGTAAGGGTCGAGAAACTTTTTTACTCGGATTTTTGAAAGTTGGTCTCAATCGATGGGCTATATCATCGGATACTTGGCCCTGAAAACCGTTTTCAAAATTTCAGCTTTGTATTAGAGATATGGCCATTTTTGTGAAATGAGGTCCAAAAATGGCCCGAAATTCCGATTTTTGACATAAACGTTTTCAAATAGGCATATCTTGGGCTATGAGCCACCAAAATCAATAATTCAAAAGCTCGCCTGTTTCTGAACATTTAGGCAATGTTTTTACATCCCATTGACCTATAGCGGCATCATTTGGAGGGCCGTTAGAAAGGTACAAACCAAAAATTGACCAAATCTGAAATGTTCGAATTTTGTACATTTTGGTCATTTTCTCCAGATTTTAAGTCAAAAGTCACCCTTTTTACGCCGGATTCTGAATTTTTGACGAATTTTGGATCTAGGGGCACCTGTCTTTTACCCACATTGATTAGCCGAATCCAAATCCATCACTCCAAAGTTGATGATGTCTAGACCCAGCCCTATGTTATAACATAGGGCGATTTGGATGCTATACATTTTTTGCACTAAAAAACTTCCTATTCTTTAGGATTTCATTTTGAGCCAATTTTCTTTTAAGGCTAAGTTACTCCAGTCCTATGGCAAGTACCCATGCAGAAAAACCACTGGATTCTTCAAATTTTTGCTTCCAAATTGACCCAGATTTGAGAGCAAGTCCGAATTTTGCCCTATGCTATAACATAGGCAAAAACTGGTCAAAAATATTTTTGTCTTGAAATTTGATTCCAATGCCCAAAATTCAAAATATGGACTCAGATACATCCAAAAATAGCATATTTTGCTTTGGTTTTTCGTTTAAACAAAAATCTTCATGCAGCCAAATTTAGTCTAATTTTGGTCAAAAATTACCACAAACTCAAATGGCTGAAATTCTCCAATTTTAAAGAAATGGCTAAACAAATATTATTTTTAGATGTATCTGAGTCCATATTTTGAATTTTGGGCATTGGAATCAAATTTCAAGACAAAAATATTTTTGACCAGTTTTTGCCTATGTTATAGCATAGGGCAAAATTCGGACTTACTCTCAAACCTGGGTCAATTTGGAAGCAAAAATTTGAAGAAACCAGTGGTTTTTCTGCATGGGTACTTGCCATAGGACTGGAGTAACTTAGCCTTAAAAGAAAATTGGCTCAAAATGAAATCCTAAAGAATAGGATGTTTTTTAGTGCAAAAAATGTATAGCATCCAAATTGCCCTAAGTTATAACATAGGGCTGGGTCTAGACATCATCAACTTTGGAGTGATGGATTTGGATTCGGCTAATCAATGTGGGTAAAAGACAGGTGCCCCTAGATCCAAAATTCGTCAAAAATTCAGAATCCGGCGTAAAAAGGGTGACTTTTGACTTAAAATCTGGAGAAAATGACCAAAATGTACAAAATTTGAACATTTCAGATTTGGTCAATTTTTGGTTTATACCTTTCTAACAGCCCTCCAAATGATGCCGCTATAGGTCACTGGGATGTAAAAACATTGCCTAAATGTTCAGAAACAGGCGAGCTTTTGAATTTTTGATTTTGGTGGCTCCTAGCCCAAGATATGCCTATTTGAAAACGTTTATGTCAAAAATCGGAATTTTGGGCCATTTTTGGACCTCATTTCACAAAAATGGCCATATCTCTAATACAAAGCTGAAATTTTGAAAACGGTTTTCAAGGCCAAGTATCCGATGATATAGCCCATCGATTGAGACCAACTTTCAAAAAACCGAGTAAAATTTGTTTGTTGAGTTTCTTGACCCTTACAGAAAACCCCTCTTAAACATACAAAAAGTAAACGCCTATGTAAGGATTCGAACCTGCTAGAGTAACCTAAGAGGCCAATCGCTTTCACCACTACACCAACTGTCTGTCTGTTTTGAACATGACTAAAAGGTTAGTAATATATGATTGACCAAAGCCCAAGAGCCAAGGACGCAGGTGTGGGGGCGGGGGTTAAATGAATACCTACACCCGTTCATGGAGTAGATGCGAAGAAGGGAAGGGAAGAAGGGAAGAAGGGAAGAAGGGAAGGGAAGGGAAGGGAAGGAGTTCGTGCGGCACTTTTGTTTTGCGATTTTCTCTATCAAATCTAAACTTATATGCAGTTTTTCGCGAGTACCCCCCATAATTTGATGTTGCCCTTTCCATTGCAGCCAAAATTAGTTCAATCCGTACTGGCTGGGCTGAGAAAAACTCTTATCAATTTTAAGATCTGGCAATAACCCTCAAAACATACACCTGGGTCGAAAAGAGGGGCTAGGCGCTGACACTCCGCTGACGCTCCGTTCGCGCCAGCCCAATGTCCCCTCAATGCAGTGAATATAAACCAGCGGGCGACTGCAGGAGGTGGGTACGGCCGCCTTCCTCTGCCTCACAACAGCCGCCGTGGGCCTGCATGCCCTGTTGACCATCGCCTGCCTCATCTGCAGCTGGCCAAAGTGGCGCCAGCAAAGGCGGCCCCAGAACGAAGCCGAAAGTTGCCCCTGCCTCATTCAGTGCTCATAGAAGCAGCTCCTGCCTAGATAAAGATGCTTTCATCAACACGCCGTCCGCTGATGCTTCTACGCCCAACGGATGAAATGGTGTTCATTATTCAAAATATGTGGACTCCTGATGATAATAAGAATAACTGATGATGATAGTCATGTTGGAGCGTCATCAAATGTTGGTGGGTGTCTTATGCTGGTATAGGTCTGAGAAATCAAATGGGACTGATTAATCTGCCATTGAAATGCGCAGCTTTCTGTCTCGCAGCAATTTCTCTGCACTGCATAACAAGATAGAAGGCTTTTCTTTTGATCTATTCTAGGGAGAGGATTATCCCTTGAGTATGGTGCAAAAGTTTCTGTTGAGAAGCGTTTGAAAAATGTATCACTCTTTATTGGAATCAGAAGAGAAAATGCGAATAACTTTTACGATGAAACGACTCATCATTTTTCTGAGAAATTGTTTCTAAGGCAAATCTGCAAAAAACGAAACTGAAAATGATCTTACTAGCCTTTAGGTGGGAGAATTCTGAGCATATTCTTGCAAACCTGCACATGTTTGTCTTAGGCACACAAATTGGGCCTGCGCGAGCGGAACGTTAGCGGAGCGGTAGCGCCAAGCCCCTCTCATCGAGCAACACAACCAATTGCAGCTTTCCCAAAGTTTGGCAGGCTGTAGCTCGTCACGCAGACGTCGGAGAATGCTGCAAATAGGCTCAATCGACGCGCCGTGGTCAAATTGTGGGGGGTCCTCTT
Organism: Ptycholaimellus sp. GST1_10; assembly: GCA_030248095.1. Lineage (NCBI taxonomy): Eukaryota > Metazoa > Nematoda > Chromadorea > Chromadorida > Chromadoridae > Ptycholaimellus > Ptycholaimellus sp. GST1_10. Next base: position 4,645 of record JASANA010008840.1, read on the forward strand.
TAAACAAAAATTTTTTAGAGCCTTATTGAAAAAGTTATTTCTAAAAAACTTTTTAAAAAAAATGTCTGGTGTCCGGGCACACACCGACCGTCCGACCGACCGTCTGTCCGTCCAGCAAGTGTTGCAGACACTTGGGCAACCTCTGGAGCTTAGATCTCAACGGTTCTAGGGTAAGGGTAAATCGATACCGCTGAGTGTCATGGCACCTCTATTTTGGGCATTTTCCGCGGTTTTGAGGTCGAAACATCAACTTTTTGGGTAAAAATTCAGTTTTTGGTGGTTTTTTTGCATGTTTTTCATTTCCACCTCTATATTTATGCTTTTTACAGGGTTTTTTGCCAAAATAACAGGGCCATATAGGTAATTTTGATCGTAGTTTACGATGGTGGCACCCGTTTGCTTCTACTTGGTCTCCTTGGGCTTGCACGAGGCCGTGGTGAACAAGCAGGTCATCATCAACTTCATTTTGAGGAATTGTAAATGGTTTTTAGTCTAAAAAAACAGCACCATATAGGTAACTTTGCGCGTAGAATACGATTGTGGCGCCAGTTTACTTCTATCTGGTCTTCATGGGCTTCCACCAGGCCGTGGTCAACAAGCAGGTCATCATTAACTTCGTCTTGAAGCATTCTAAAGGGTTTTTGTGCCTACAAATAGCATCATATAGGTAATTTTGGACGTAGATTATGATCCTGTCAGCCCTTTGCTTCTAACTGGTCTCCATGGGCTTGCACTAGGCCGTGGTGAACAAGCAGCCCATCATCAACTTCATCTGGAGGCATATTAAGGGGTTTTGACCCTACAATTAGCATCATATAGGTATTTTGGGATGTAGATTATGGTATGTTTTTCATGGGCTTCCACCTGGCCGTGGTGAACAAGCAGCTGATCACCAACCCCATCTTCGTCTCCATGCATAGGGGCTTGCCCCGGTATGAAGTGGATGAAATGAGCATTATAAAGTGGGTTATACTAACCCGAAAAAATACTCTCTTATCTATATTTTACCTGCTATTGAAGTAAGGGAAATTTTTTATTCAGCTTAATTTGAATTCTACTTGCAACTGAAGTGGATGAAATTTTTTCTTAGCAAAAAATTAAGTTTTATATCTTAGAGTGTGAACTTTGTGCACTGTAAAATTATCGTCAGTCCAATGTAAAACTTGATTAATTAATGATAAGAGAGCACCTTACTTTAATGGCAATCGATTTGGTAAAAATTTAGTTGGCTCCCAAATTTTTTGCAGAATTTATCCATTAGTTGAAATATAATTTTTTTCAAAAGATGTACATAGAATTAGACCAAGGCATATTTTATAACCAATTGCAACAAATTGCAAAGGAGATAGGTAGCAGAGACAGTTAAAATTTTTTTGCTATGCATAATTTTTTATACATTTTACTTTTTTCAGGAGCTCAGATTTTATATATATATTAGTATTTCGGCCAGGTGCTCTCTTATCATTAATTAATCAAGTTTTACATTGGACTGACGATAATTTTACAGTGCACAAAGTTCACACTCTAAGATATAAAACTTATTTTTTTGCTAACAAAAAATTTCATCCACTTCAATTGCAAGTAGAATTCAAATTAAGCTAAATAAAAAATTTCCCCTACTTCAATCGCAGGGTAAAGAATATACACAAAGATATATTTTTTGGGTTAGTATAACCCACTTTATAATAATTTTTCTCCACGATAATCATCAGCTTATTAACCTAGCCATCGTCTAGGGTTTGGCAAGATAGCTAGCCATGTACCCAGCAATGTTAATCCTTGTAAACCGAAAGTGTGTGTTCACATCTTGTTGCACGTTTTGCTCTCTCAGTCTGCTTCGCCCGGAATTTCCCCTCCATCTGAGCCAAATTCATCTGGCCACTTTTGCCACCATGCCCTAGCTGTGCTTCCATGCCAGCACAGCCACAGACGTTGCCCAGCATTTCCTTCCTATACAGCATCTTCAATTTCAACTGGAGACCCCGGCGGCATCTCTCGAGCTCCTGATGAGGCAGCCTGTGGAAGCGGAGCCTACAGAAGAAACTAATGGAGGTCAACTGGCCACCAAATGCCAAGCAACTCCTTCAATCGAAGGTTGGCCCAAGGCTGAAGAAAAATTGACAAGCGATTATTTTAGCTGTCCTCGTTGCTGAGGGGCTCGCAAACAAAATGGTAATTCGATTTTTTCTTGCCCAGCTGCATTCCGCGGTGTGATTTGCAGGAGTTCCAGCAAGATTCAACAGATGGAGGATCATATCATCAGTTGTTTCCAGCTTAAACTATTTGCAAACCCGGCGGCGTCTGGGGCAATCGGCAAACGACAAAATCGAGCATTCGAGGCCATCCGAAGAACCGACCAAGATGCAGGATTTAATGCTCATGCGTGCCGTTTTAAAATGCAGTTGCTTGCAGTGGAGCTCAGAATGAAAATGAAGGCATTGTTCGCGACGGCTTTGTGCAATGTTTTGGCTTTGGATTTTGAACTTGGTGTTATAAGGAATTTACGAAATATTAATTATTCCCGATTTTTGTACCGAAGCATTCATTCATGGGTTCTCAATGGAACGAATTGAAATTGGCATCTAAGTCTGTTGGAATTTTTATGATTTCCGAATTTGATATGAATGATTAGTAAAATATGTCAGGCGCAATAAAAATTGAGACCAAAATGTAGTCGATAAACCAACAACTAAAGAGTGGTTGTTGCAGCTACAGCCAAACATACAAGGCACACTAATGCGGATATATAAAAATTGAAAATCAAACTATGAGCATTATCAGTCTTTAAAAAAATACATGAACAGAACCAGACAGTTTGCTGAAAAACTTCTAGTACAAGCTATCTTTTTTGAAATTTAATCATGTTTATAGATTCACAATCTCGAAAATTTCAGGCATGGTTGAATGGTTATTATCAATTAAAGGATACTTGAAGTTGCTGGAACTTGTGATTCTTCAAGTGTCTGCAAGTAGCACAATTTGATGATTTTTTCCAAAAATATTTGGCAAAGAATTTTTGAAATGATGAAATGAAAATCTAAGCCTTTGCTATGCCAGTAGAATTGCAACAATTTTTTTCGCTAATCAATTCGTGCCCATCAACAGTCGAAATCCTTGAATTGAATCCGAGGATTAAAGAATGTTCAAAGATTAGTGAATTCCTCAATTATCAAAGAGCTTCATTAAAAATTATATCGGTACCATCGGTAATTCTGAAATTGAATCTCTTTCTCCCAAAAATCCGATTACCCCGAGTTCAAATCTCAAAGAAATACATCTACTACTAGTGGAATCAGCTTCTAAGACATTCGGATTTTGCTTTAGCGCGCAATTCAGAGGCTTTTTCCATTGCGCGCAAAACAAACTGCAGGTGGCTCAGAAGATTCCACTAGTAGATGTATTTCTACTTTTACTTGGGGCAGACTTTTTGGGAGAAAAGAGATTCAATTTAGGCTTGCCGATGGTACCAGATATTTCTCCCACTTTTTATACATAAAACAAAAAATATTTGCAATGAGGATTCGAACCCAGCCCTCACAGATCCAGATCAGGCGAACAAACTACTTGACCATACAGCCGCATGCTTTTTTTATTCAATTGGACTATATTAATTAAATACACCTATGTCTTTGCTGACCCGTTACTGTTGGCCAATTGAATACCTACTATCGTCCATTGAATAGATGCGGAGGAGGAGAAGAAGAAGGAGAAGGAGTTCGGCCAAATGGTTTTCAGCGATTTTCTCTAGTATTCTGCCGTTTTCTGACGATTCCTCGCGAGTTTTGAACAATTTGCAGATGCTCTTTCCAATGCAACAGGAATTAGAACGATTGAAGCTTCCTGTCATGGGCTAGAGCCTTATCAAAATTAAGATCTAGCAATAACCCCGAAAACGTACACCTGGGTCGAAAAGAGGGACTGGGCGCTGACACTCCGCTAAAGCTCCGTTCGCGCCAGCCCAATACCAAAATATCCCATTTTTCTCAAATCATATTAAATATTAAAAAATATACCAAAATATCCCATTTTTTTCTTCTCAAATCATAATTGCAGACAACAGCTGTCCAAAGGTGCCGAAAATTCCATCCCAAGACGACCCAAGGAGAGATTTGCAGCTATCTTTCGATTTGATTTGAAAGCCATTTGTGCGATTTGACTTGAAAGCCACTAGAGAGGCAAATGGGGAACCGGCATGGACGGAGGGACTGGGGAGTGACGGTGTGGAGGGGGATGGGGAGCTGGAGCTGGGGCAGGACTTTCTCGGCCAGGTCCTTCTTCACCCGCAGAGAGGGCAGGCGCCGCTCCGGGTTCTCCTTCCAGCATTGCTCCATCAGCCCCACCAGGATCGCCAGCGGCGCCTAGGGGCCCATTTGCTTTATTCGTCTGCCCCATGTTTCAGACAGCAGGTATATTAGACCCAGCCACATCTAGCTGGTAATGAGACACAGGAGTGAAGCAGCCTTCGAATTGGATAGCCTCTAAATGGATGTACATTCTGCAATGCAGGCCCCATACGCTGGACCTAGGTCAGGGAAGATACTAAGTCTAGGCTTGGAGACTAAAGTACCTGATCAATAATCACTAAACCTCCACGCTGCAAACATAGCGACCCAGGCCACTCGTCTAAGCCTATTCGCATGAAAGCAGTGCTTATGCCAGTGAAGTGCAGGCTAACATGAGCTCGCCAGGCCTCCTCGATCTCTGGCCGTCGCTGCTGTAGGATGACGATGGTGTGCATGTCCTCGAAGGAGGGGTCGTTGGGGGCGATGTCGCCGAAGGGGCACAGGTACTCCTTGGCCGGCCCTAGGCCCCGGCCCCCGCCCCACAGGTGGCAGCGGCCCAGGTGTCGAGGGCCACTGTCTGAGGAGCCGGACGAGATGCCTGGCAAACAATATTTTTTGGAAGAGAAAAATTGAATTGGAACTATCGTTAGAAATGAAGTTTTTTGGTAATTTTTGGGCCTGCATTCAAGAAAGTGTTTCCCGTCCCGAAATTCTTAAAATTTTTAGTTTGGTTCCGCAACAAGTCTTTCTCAGTTCAATATGCCTTCGTTGTAAGCTTCAAGCCTGCTTGAAACATCCGGCTGGCAGGTAGGCAAAGCCCGCTCACCTTCATCGGCAGGCTGCTGCGGGAGCGAGGGCAGGGCCGGCTGGTGGTGCAGGAAGGGGCGGAGGGCGGCTGCTCCACTGCTACCAGAGTTCCCGATCCCGCTCGACGCCGACCTATAGAGGGGGTTGAGAATAGCTGCTGGCCTAGACAGGGAGGGGGCTACTCTTGGCCGGGCTGGCCGTGGAGAGGCTGGAGGGGTCGACAGTCGGGGTGCGACGATTGAAGGGCCTCGTCCTCGGCCCGCCGCAGCACCTCCCACATGACCAGGGCGAAGGCATACATGTCGGCCAGCTTGTAGGCCTCGAAGCCGCCGAGCATCTTCTGGCGGAGCACCTGGGGAGTGGGGGGAGGATTGGGGGGGTGGCTGATGGGACTGGGAATGTTGGTGGAAACGCAAAAAACTGGGAAGGAATGGAATTGAGGAATTGATGCGGGATGGAACTGAACCAAAAACGATGATCAATGATCCTAAAGCTGAATAAAATGGTTTAGATTATGGTTGATTGAATATCAGTAGCTCCTCATGAAATGTTTTCAATAGGTGGAAGGCTGCGCAATTTAGCCCTATCGAAGATTTCCAATAAACCACAATCGTCTCCAAACATTTTCGTCCAATTTCTTGGCTTCAATTTACTCTGTCCTTTCGTCCCAAGCCCCACCTTCCCATGCCCCTCGTCTCAGTTGAATAGTCTCGTCCAACAATTGGGCAGTCAATTACCTCCGGGGCCATGTAGCGCTTGGTGCCGACGCGTTTCTCGGGGCTCTCTGTGGGCGCCCGGAAGTCCTCCGCCCCGCAGCACTTCACCGCCAGCCCGAAGTCAGCTATGCAGCAGATGCCCGGCGCTTTCACCTGCATTTCTTCTGCTTCACTCTCACTTCAGCTTCTCCTTCACCAGCTCCAGCTAACCAGCAGATTCTTCGTCTTGATGTCCCGATGGGCGATGGCCGGCTTCGTTTTCTGGCCTGCAATCAGCTGGTCTCATTCTGTGAGGCCTATGATGAGTATTCTTGAACAATGAAAGGTGGTGCTTCGAAAATTCGCAAAAATGCGGAATGAGCAAGTCGCCTTCTGAATTTCGACAGAATGAAACCAAAGAGCTTCCTTCTTAAACTTTTCAGGCTTTCCGGCTAATTTTGCTTTCGAATTGCTTCTACAGAAATCAACCCTATTCGCGTCTTCCACATTTGCTCTGGCCAATAATTATAGAAAAAAGGCTTCATACCGTTCTCCTCGTTGTGCAGATAGGCCAGCCCGTTGGCAGCAGAATGTAGGAGACGAACAGCCTCGAGAGTGGCGATGGGCCGCTCCCTGTTCAGGTAGTCGTAGAGGGAGCCGTGCTCGTGGTAGTCCGTGTACAGGTACATCTTCGTCACCGAGTCCACGCTCCCGATGTCCGCATTTCGCCAGCCTGCAAAGAAGCGCCCCATTGGTGAGGTGAAATTGTGGATGGCGCTAGAGTGGGTGGTGAAACAGCCGCAAGCTGGATTGAGTTGACAACTATACTGCCAGATCATGCACATTGCTGGGTGATAAATGTCGGAAAAAGCGAATGAGTGAAAGATCGTAGATGGGGCATACTGCGTCAGTTTGAATTGATCAACCGCATTTCTTTGCTTGGGTATGACAAGTCGAAGATCCCAGAAAAAGCATTGACTGTTAGTAAAATTCAGTATTATTAGAGTTATTGGCGAAACATCAGGCAGCCGGTTGCTCAAAACCCCCTCACAACCCTGCCCAGAAAAGGCGCTAACGGAGTATGTTCTCATGGCTGAGGTGCTGGTAGATGTCGTTCTCGTTCTTCCAGGAAGCTTCCTCCCACACCTCGCTCACCTTGACGGCTATCAGGTCACTCTTGTAGCTGCCCAACAGCACCTGCCAATCCACCTTTCCTCCCCTTCCCCTTCCCTTCCCCTATCTAGCAGAACCTCTCCGTAGCGCCCGTGCCCGATCCGTTCCAGGATCTGAATGTCCTGCCGCATGGTCCTCCGCACCAGCGCCGCCTGGTGGGAGCCGGAGCCCGAGCACTCCATTGTCAGAGGGCTGCAGATTGATTTGAGGGCTTGTGTTTGAGCTCAAGATAGGGAGGGGGGAAACATTTTGGCAGGGTCCATGGGCTCCTCCAGAACCGGGTGAGAGGCAGCGCCGAAAGCTTTCAGGAAGGCTCGCGTTCGCTTGCATGGCTTGCTGGAGGATGGAGAAGGATGTTTCTAGGGGACTGGAGGAAGAGACTGGAACCGATTGCGACAGAGGCGCAGATAGCAGAAGAGGGTGACGAGGAGCAGCAGGATGGTGAAGAGGCTGCTTAGAGAGAGCAGCAGGATCCCGTAGGGGCTGCTGTACCAGCTGAAGCCTGTTTCGAATCCATCCTCATTTTGAAGCCCCTTCTTTTTCAAGATACATTACAATTTGTTTAATTACCCGATTAAGAAAGGTCTTTTCAATCCATTAATCAAAGAACACTCTACTGGATCGTTAAGACATTGAATTTGCTGGTAGAATCATCCATCTAGTCCATCCAGCGAAACATAGGCAGACCGGGTGCAATGTTGGCCGGCGGCGGCCTCAGGTCCAGGTTGCAGTAGTCCTCGTCGAAGCAGCAGGCGATGGTCTTGGGCGTGGCGTGGGTGGCGCGCCAGCCGTTGCACTGCCAATCCCTTCTCTCCTCCCCGCCCAGGGCCAACAGGGAAAGCGACAGGGTACAATGAATTAAACAGGGCTCTCACCTGGAGGGCAGAGCCGCCACTTTCCGGAGGCAGGCAGCCGAAGAGCTGGCTGCCGCCTTCCGCAGACCAGCCGCCCCACCCGTCCGCCGCGTACTGCAATCGGCCCAGCCTCAGCTGAATGGGTTGCCAAACTGAGACCAGGGATCCGTCCATGGGCCTGGGCTGGGCTGGGTGGAAAGTTGGTGGGATTTCGGTGGAGGCTAGAGGGTTTGGCGGGGATGTTCGAAAAAGGGGTCTGGGGCCAGGATTTGTGGCAATATTAGCGGGGTTCCAAATTTCAGCTGAGGTGTTGCTGGTCGGTGATTTCTGCTCTGGCTGGCTTGGCTTAGGAGGTCTGTTGCATCGAAACTGGGTCAAAAAAATTGGTGACTGACGGAGAGCCACCTCAATGAAGTGAAAGCAGGCAGCGTCGGGGCGAGCCAGGCAGGTGCTGTTGACGCAGTGGGGGTAGTTGCAGTGGCAGAGACGGCCTGGGTATTTGGTGGCTGTCTCGCCTGCTTCCTCCTCTGCTGGGACCAGCCCACTGAGTCGACTGATCTCACTTAGGATGGACATCGGACCTTCAATCAGAGTTCTTAAGTCCCCATAGCTCAGAAGTGAAGGCTCAGAGGAGTCAGACTTGCGAGTTTTTAAGGATTCTTTCTGAAGGGAAAATATGGATAGGGTGCTGGATTAGGCCTAAAAGCAGCAAGAGGCGAAATGAGAGTCTGGGTAGGGGCGCTTGAGGGATTGAAAAACAGCGGGAAGCGTTGTAAAGCATGTGAATGGTGGAGTGTGGAGGGGGGCAAGGAGCAACTGCGCAGGCCAGACATCGCGGAGCCACTGGCATGACCCCAGCTTTTGGGGTAGGAGCCTGCACATCTTGATATCCAGGCTACGATAGGCTGTGAGGTACATGCGACAAAGGCTAAGGGGTGCGATCGCGAAATGAAAGAAGCTTAATTTTGACATTTGCGGAATTTTCGATACTTGCCTTTCACGATAAAAAACAACTGTAACTAAAACGGGAAATTGAAAATATTGAGCAGTTAGAAGCAAGTTAAAGGTAAGTGCTCTAAGTCTTTGTTTTTATTTACTGTCTTATAAACACTGAAAATTTGTGCTCTGAGCTAAAAGCCAGACTCTCAAAATGTATTACTAGTCTGCATTGAACTAGCTCTGTAGAAATGTGTAAAACAGAGGAGATATGGAACTCAATGAAATTCGGCATAAAGCATAAATGCAGAAAGCCCTGTGTTTGGTGACTCCACTGAGCATGCTCATAACTGTGCTCATGCGCACAAAATTAATGGCATCATAATAACAAAACCCGTAATGGCTAAGAGGGGCTCCTGTTTCCGCTTCGAGAAGGATCCATGCCTTGGTCACGCGGCATTCTAAATCAGGCCTGACGGAAAAAGCCTCCCAGACCCTATCAGAGATGAGACAATGGCGAGTCCTATTCTGGGCTAAATTCTGCAGGACAGTGCCCAATTTAGTTCCTGCTGCCTTTGTCCTGAGGAGTCCTAATCAATCCGGACAATGCCAGTCCTTGTCCCCTCAGTCGAAGCGACGAGAAGCCCGAGTAGGCATAAAAGGGCCTTGAGACAATCCACAGCCTCAAATCATCCTCCAAAGTCCAGACTACAAAGCCCGACTGTCAGCGATGCAGGCGACTCTTCTAGTCCTCACCGCCTTCGTAGCCGCCCAGGCCTGGGCCAAGGCCATTGAGCTGCGTGAGTCTTTCAAATTCCGTGCTATCTATCAGCTCATTTATGATAGATCAAAAGTCGTATAACTGGTACCATCGGCAAGCCAAATGTTGGTCTCTTTTCTCCAAATTTTGTAATTGCCTCGAGCAAAAAGTCAAGGAAATACATCTACTACTTGTGGAATCTGCTGCTAGGACAGTTGCATTTTGTTTTTGGCGCGCAGTTCAGTGTCTCTTTCCATGCGCACCCAAAAACAAAATGCAGATGACGCAGCAGATTCCACAAGTAGTAAATGTCTTCCTTGACTTTTTGCTCGAGGCAATTACAAAATTTGGAGAAAAGGAGCCAACATTTGGCTTGCCGATGGTACCAGTTATTTCTTCCACTTTTAATATAGTATAAAATGTATGAATAAAAATTTATTTTTTTTGTAATATAAGGAAAATAAATGAAAAAAAATAAACTCATTTAAAAAATTATAACAAACATAAAAGAATCGAAAATATATTAAGATATTAATGGATAAAAAATTTAAAAAAATAAAAAAACATAATTATTTAAAAAATATAACAAAAAGAAAAAATTCGAAAATCAAAAAATACAATTCAAATTTATTGGCAAACTAACATATTTTTGTGAAATTTTCATGGATTTTTGCTTCAAGCAATCGATTTTTGGGAGAAAAGAGCTCTAATTTTGACCTGCCGATGGTACCAGTTGTTTTTTCAACTTAAAGATTCCAAAATAAAAATGATTGCCTAAGAAGAATTTCTAACCTCCCAGCTTCAACCAGCTGTTTAATCGCATAGACCACGACACCACGGATGAATATGCATAGCTTGCTTAGACTGAAGACTTATGAATAAAAGTCAATACATGAGGCCCAAGGACCCGGGGGGGGGTGAGTGGGGGGAAGAAATGAATACCTACTATTCGTCCATTGAATAGATGCGGAGAAGAAGATGGGAGGAGGAGGAGGAGGAGTCGGAGTTCGGACAAATGGTTTTTTACAAAATTTACTACAATTCTGCAACTTTTCAGCGATTTCTCGCGAGTTTTGGTCAATTTGATGATGCTCTTTCCAATGCAAAAAGAATTAGAAAGATTGAAACTCCCAGTGACGAGCTAGAGCCTTATCAAAATAAAGATCTAGCAATAACCCCGAAAACGTACACCTAGGTCGAAAAGAGGGGCTGGGCGCTGACGGTCGCTACACTCCCTCGCGCCAGCCCAATTTGTTTCAAACTTTTTTGCTGCCTCTCATCTTCATCGAATGTATTGATCAAATAGGGTGTTTGAAACATTTCAAAGTTAGGTGACAAAATGTGAAAATTGGAGAAAGAAATTGTTTCAGCGGAGTCTCCACTGCTGGTGCTGCTGGGGATGCCGCAGCGGTCGGGGAACGCCAAGCCCCTCTCCGATAAGCTCAAAGCGGAGCTCCTCCAGAAGCTCAAAACGGTTCCCTACAAACATTTCTCCTTGTTTATCTAGGTGATACAAGTTTTTATTCAGTTGCAGATAGGCGCTCTGTCGTTTGGCTCCTTCCTCGGCTCACGTCGCATCCAGATATAGACCATTCGAACTGCTAGTCCTATAATTTTGAATACTTATGCCTGAAAACTGTAAACGCTCTAAGCCAACCAAAGAAAGACACAGAGCTTGGCCTGTGTTCATTGGAATCTATGTAGATTGTATGTTCCGAGACGTTGCATGAGATATTGTATTTCTGTGCCTCACTGCAGAAATAAATGCTCGCCACAGTGGAGCTAAATTTAGGTTTGCAATGCGCTAACAATTGGTTTTGTATTTTACTTGGCTATTGATAAATCCAGATCTAGACTCTACTATTTTGTCAAGCAGCTACCTACACAGTCACAGATGCATTTCTGATACATATTCGAAGAACGCTTTATATGATTGGCTAAACCTCGCTTGGCAAGATTTTTTTACAGCAAGTCCGTGTAGATAAAAAATTGACTTGTGTGCACAGATTCAGAAAAGTCCAAAAACATGAGGACTATTAATTGTAGAAAGAATTAAAAAGGCAAAGAGTCGGACACCGGCTATAGCAATATGAATATGAAAAAATTCGCTGTAGGATGAAATGTAATGTAGCAAATGTATCTTTTGTCTTTGACCGTATGTATTTATCTTTCTTCTCTTTCCATGCCACTCAGAACTCATTCGAGCTCCGAATAAGATTGTCTTGCCCAAACAATTTGCAATTTGTTTTGTACTTTCATCCAGTTTGCCAGTTTATTCGCGAGCTTATTCAAACTTCAACAGCCTGGGTTAATTTTGTTGCACCTAAAGTCCACAAATTGGGCAATTAAAACAAATAAATTTTTTTTGGATCAATTGTCGCTTTTGTCGTCAAATTCTAAAAATGCTGAGTTAGAGCAGAGCAGAACGGCGGCAGAATCCTCTAACCTTCCCAGGGGTCGCCGAATTTCGACTTCTCCTTCGACTCCTCGATTTCTCCGCTGCCTGTCAACCCGAGCCCCTTCTTTAAAGCTTAGCACTAAAGCTGCCGCAACCTATCATTTCAGCCAACTCCTCCAACACCCGGTCGCACTTCGGAGCAATCTCCAGACCCACTGCCAAAAGGGACTCGCATTAAAAAGAATCCATTCAAAACTAAAATTTCTCTATTTACAAATTTTGAAAAAAATGACTTTGATTTTGAATTTTTTGTGCACTTTTTCAGCGCCAACAATTTTGTCAAAGTGTCAAAAAAACTTGCATAAAAACTTTAGCTTTCTCATGGAAGGCTTTCCAATATCGCGACAGGCAAAGAGTGAACAAGAGCGCCAAGTGTCTCGCGCAATAGCCAGTTGTTTGTAAGCGATCTGGCCGAATGCTTCGCCGCTCCCTGAGCAGTAGTCCTGCGCTAGCCCCTGGAATGTTTTCACCAGCACTTGGGCGTAGCTGCAAATTATTTCGATGCAATCGTTGGAGCAATCTGGGTGAAAGAAGGCATACTCGCAGTCGAGGCTGGCAATGACAAGGCCTTCTGGGGGGCCGAGGAGCTTGGCCTGCGCCCAGATGCCCAGCAGCTTAGCGGCTAGTTGGGTCGCTGATTTCTCAAACGCCGAACAAGTTCCAGGCTATTCAGCAGCGGACATTGGGCTGAGCAGAATCTACTTTAGAACTCAAACCTATGAATTGCGCCTTTGCAACAATGCAGCCCCAGCCTATCACAGCGCTGACATTGCTTTGGAGACTTTGAGCGAGCTAGCGTGCACAGAGGAAAGGCTAGGGTGAACAGGGGATGGAACCGCTCTCCGGGCACTGTTCTCATCTGCCGAGTACACAGTTATCGCACCGATTGGCTTCTACATTTGCTTTCTACCGACAGAAATTGAGAAGCAGCGCTGTTCACAGACACCTGCTCTGGCACCAGGCGGGGGCGGTCCATATTTATTTTTATATTTTTTTAAAAATATTTTATATTTATATTTTTTTAATTTTTTTATATTTCTTATTTCATAGCATATGAAGCCAGGGAAGAAGGCTGGTGCACCTGGACTGCGTCGATGGCTTCCTGGCAGCTGATGGCGCTCATGATGGGCGGCCAGAAGGAGTCGCCTCCGCAGGCGTAGTCCAGGAAGTCTGCTGCGGCCGGCAGCAGCTGCTGTTCCAGCAGGCTGTCGCCCTCGCAAGCAGCCGACAGGCGGGCCACAAACTCCCGCCTGTCCGCCCTGCAAGCTCAAAGGCTCAGCCGCTTCTAGGGGCGCGGCACTGAAGGCAGACTGCTCACGAGCATATGTAGTCGGCAGTCAGGTAGGGCGGCGGACGGCGGGGATCAGGCAGCGGCTGCAACCAAGGACAGCTGACCGGCTAAATGAGGGTGCATTGCAATTTGATTCGGCCAACTGCTGGCCTGTATAAGTGTCTCTGGACAGAGGTTTGGCCTGGCTGGATAAGTTGATCCTGCTTCCCTTTCTCTGGAGCGATTAGGAAAAGGGAAAGCGAGTCTACATTGTTGTCTTCTTACAAAAGATGGCCTTCTTTGGGAAGGCATGAAGGCAACCATTGGCTGAAGCTTGGAGGCGTTGAAAGCAGCCAGGCACTGCTCGGACACGCCCTTCAGGAGGCCTTTGTAAAGGAACTCCCAGGCGCCTGGAATCAGTGTCATTTCATCCTTTTCCTCTGCCCCATTGAGGCAGAAGCAAACTGGGCGAAGAGCTGCGGTTGGCAGGCAAATCCTCATCTCCTGTATTCGCCGATTTGAAGTATGGGTAGCCTTCGCTGCCGGTCCAGTAGGTGCCAAATGAAGTTGTGTCGGGCTCATAGGTGGATGGAGTCTCGGCTGGGCCTGTGGAGGGGTGGACAGGCGGTTCGGGAGGCGTTGAAGGGTAGTGGCGGTAGGTGGGAGGTGGGTAGGAGGATGGGCGGTAGGGACGGGCGGAAGAGGATGGGCGATAAGGTCGCTCGGTGGATTGAGGATGGGGATCGTTGGTAGATTGAGGGTAGGGTTGATAGGGGGATGTGTCCGGACCGTAGGTTGCCGTACGGTCATATGGGTAGGTGGAGGGGTCATAGAAATCGTCCCCGGTTGAACGATGAGGGCCCTCATCGGTGGACGGGTAGGGGCGATCGGTGGAGGGACGGTTGGGCCGATCGGAGAATGGGTCATGAGTGGGACCATCATGGGTAGGATTGTAGGGCCGCTGGCTAGGGGTCTCATACCCATCGGTCGCCCCTTCATCCGAACTATCAGTTGTCGGATTCCTGTTCCAGTAGTCGGGTGTGGTCCATGGATAGGGTGGGCGGGTGGTTGGACGGTTGGGCTGATCCGTGAATGGGCCTTGTGGACTGTAGCTGGTAGGACCGTTGGTAGGATTGTAGGGCTGCTGGGAAGGGGTGTCATAGCCTTCGGTTGCGTCTTCATTGGACCTATCAGTGGTCGGATACCAATTCCAGTAATCGGGTGTGGTCCATGGATAGGGTGGGCTGGTTGGTGGACGATTCTCCGCTTCAGTGGTCTGTTCCCAAGGATTGTCGGTGCTAGGCGCATCAGGTGGGTAGCTGGATGAATCATAGGAGCCATCAGTGATCGGAATGGCGGTGGTGCCTTCATGGGGTCGTCGGGTAGCTTCGGAGGAGGGATAAGCATCATCATCGGTCTTTGGGTAGGGCGGAGGCTGGGTGGTGGGATGGTAGGGACGGTAGCTGGATCGATCATAGTCACCGTCTGTGAAATGAATGGCTGTGCTCTCTTCACGTGGAGGACCTTGGGAGGAGGGAAAAGCATCGTCCTCCGTATTTGGGTAGGGCGGGGGCTGGGTGGTTGGCTGGTAGGGAGGGCGGGTGTAGTAGGCTGTAGGTGGCCAAGTTCGGGCTGCAGCGGCAGAGAGGAGGAGTAGAAGGAGCATGGCTCAAGGAGGCCTGTCTGATGTTTGCAGCAGAGCAAGCTAGTCCTACTTATAGTGCCCCTTAAAAGGTTGCTGGCTGACTCTTTGGCCTTTTGTGACGAAGGGGGTGTGGATCGAGTCATGGATTTTCGATCAAGCTGCCTAGACAATAGGGCCATGCATTGGTCACTGCTAGCATGTCTGAGGCAACGAAAGTTGATGTTTGCGGCTTATTTTGGCTGTTTTTCAAAGCAGAGCGTCAATCTCTAATTCTATCCATAAAAAAGCTAACTGCAAATGAAGTCCCGAAACCATCGAATGTAAGAGCAAATTCTGACCCAGAAACACAATCTCAAATGCCATGTTCCAGAAACAATCGATATAACTTCTCCGCCACTGGTCTGCTAGAACGATAAATAGAAACAGAGAAAGTCCTTGCAAACGCTTCAGGCAAAATGTACAAAAGCTGATTTTATGATTCCTGACTGCGAAGACTAGTGCTGATTTTGGAAAGCCCTGAGAGAGGCGAAATGGATGTCCTCAATCATCATCGTCGTCTTCTCGTTTCCGCTTCCGTTCTTTCTCCACTTCGTCGCCAACGCCGTCGGGGAGGATGGCGAAGGTGGCTTCACTTTCCGGCAGGCATGGGGAGTCGTAGACCTTGCAGATCCGATTCTCCCCCCGACCCTGTGACATTGGGAGGAAGAATTAGGCATTGGCAGGTATTTTCTGGTTTTTGAGTTTTTAGAGAGCTATCTTATTGTTTTAGCGGTTTTTCTCAGTTTCTAACAGAAAATTTTAGCATTCATCTTTCAGAGCATCAACTTGCCTGATTTGAAAAATAAAAATATGTCAAAAATTCGGAAAATTATCCCAAAATTGAAAGCTAACGATGAAATTTGAAGAATTAGAATAAATTGGTATATAGGGAAGACAAACCTTGCGTAGGTAGAGTCGAGTGCAGGAGGCGTGGGCCATGATGTGTCCGCCGATGGGTTTCTTGGGGGCCCCGTGGAGAATGAGAGGGCGCCGCCCCCCACCGCGGCCCACACGGGGCGTGGCAACCACCCCCCCCACCCCGAATGCCACCGCCAGCCGGTGCAGGAGGCGCAGGACCAGAGCGACAGGGGCAGGGGAGAGGTACCTCGGGTAGGTCGAGTGCAGGAGGCGTGGCCATGATGTGTCCGCCATGGGTCCCGGCGTTGAACATGAAGGCGCCGCCGTCCACCTGGGCCGTCACTTGGTTCGTAATCAACACCCCCACCCCGAACTCGTCTGCCAGCCGTTGCAGGAACCGCAGGAACTGACCAAATGGGCCAAGTGAAGAGGAACCTTGCGTAGGTAGAGTCGAGTGCAGGAGGCGTGGGCCATGATGTGTCCGCCGATGGGTTTCTTGGGGTCCGCGTTGAACATGGAGGCGCCGCCGTCCACCTGGGCCGTCACCTGGTTCGTAATCAACACCCCCACCCCGAACTCGTCTGCCAGCCGTTGCAGGAACCGCAGGAACTGACCAAATGGGCCAAGGGAAGAGGCACCTTGCGTAGGTAGAGTCGAGTGCAGGAGGCGTGGGCCATGATGTGTCCGCCGATGGGTTTCTTGGGGTCCGCGTTGAACATGGAGGCGCCGCCGTCCACCTGGGCCGTCACCTGGTTCGGTAATCAACACCCCCACCCCAACTCCCCCCGTGCGACCGCAGAAACACCAAATGGGCCAAGGAAGAGACCGCAGAGAGCAGCAGAAGGCGCCACCTAGATCTGGGCCCGACGGCGCCGCCCCCGAACTCGTCTGCCAGCCGTTGCAGGAACCGCAGGAACTGACCAAATGGGCCAAGGGAAAGAGGCACCTTGCGTAGGTAGAGTCGAGTGCAGGAGGCGTGGGCCATGATGTGTCCGCCGATGGGTTTCTTGGGGCCCCGGGGTAGAAGGAGGCGCCGCCCCCCACCACGGCCGCCGACAGCTGTTCCCTAACCGCCACCCCCCCCCCGAAGCTGGTCTGCCAGCCGTTGCAGGAACCGCAGGAACTGACCAAATGGGCCAAGGGAAGAGGCGCAACTAAGAGAGGAGTGCAGGAGGCGTGGGCCAACATATCCCTGATGGGTTTCTTGAGCCCCAACAAGCGCCCCCACTGGGTCCGCTAACATGGTGCCTCCGCGACACCACCCCGACCGCCCCTCCCCAGAACCGCAGAACACCAAAGGCCAAGGAAACGCCCCCAACAAGAGGCGCCAACCGCCGTTCTCCCGTCCACCTGGGCCGTCACCTGGTTCGCATCAACACCCCCACCCCGAACTCGTCTGCCAGCCGTTGCAGGAACCGCAGGAACTGACCAAATGGGCCAAGGGGAAGAGGCACCTTGCGTAGGTAGGGTCGAGTGCAGGAGGCGTGGGCCGTGATGTGTCCGCCGATGGGTTTCTTGGGGGCCGCGGTGTACGACGAGGAGCCGCCGTCCACCTCCGCCGCCGCCTCCTGCGTGATCAACACCCCCACCCCGAACTCGTCTGCCAGCCGTTGCAGGAACCGCAGGAACTGACCAACGGGGCCAAGGGGAGAGGCGCCTTGCGTGGGTAGTGTAGTGCAGGAGGCGTGGGCCATGATGTGTCCGCCGATGGGTTTCTTGGGGTCCGCGTTGAACATGGAGGCGCCGCCGTCCACCTGGGCCGTCACCTGGTTCGTAATCAACACCCCCACCCCGAACTCGTCTGCCAGCCGTTGCAGGAACCGCAGGAACTGACCACATCGGCCAAGGGACGAGGCACCTAGCGTAGGTTGAGACCAGTGCTGGAGGCGTGGGCCATGATGTGTCCGCCGATGGGTTTCTTGGGTCCGCGTTGAACATGGTAGGCGCCGCCGTCCACCTGGGCCGTCACCTGGTTCGTAATCAACACCCCCACCCCGAACTCGTCTGCCAGCCTTTGCAGGAACCGCCGCAACCGACCACATGGGCCACGGGAAGAGGCACCGTGCGTAGGTAGAGTCGAGTGCAGGAGGCGGGGGCCAGTATGTGTCCGCCGCGTGGTTTCTCGGGGTCCGCTTTGAACATGGAGGCGCCGCCGTCCACCTGGGCCGTCACCTGGTTCGTAATCAACACCCCCACCCCGAACTCGTCTGCCAGCCGTT
>JASANA010008841.1:0-28959 GCA_030248095.1 Ptycholaimellus sp. GST1_10
TTGAGAGCAGCGATCCTTTGCCTTTCATAGAGCTGGACAAGGCTGGGACACTGAAGCTCTACGAACGGTTGTGATGATGCCTGGTTCTTGGGGCAATAACTAGAGCCCTCTGCTTAACAGCTGGTTCGGGGAAGCGCTGAGCAGCATCATCGCAGTGTTCGGAAG
Organism: Ptycholaimellus sp. GST1_10; assembly: GCA_030248095.1. NCBI lineage: Eukaryota > Metazoa > Nematoda > Chromadorea > Chromadorida > Chromadoridae > Ptycholaimellus > Ptycholaimellus sp. GST1_10. The sequence goes on from JASANA010008841.1 coordinate 166, forward strand.
CCGCGCTCTCGCCTACATTCCAGCTTTCGAGAGCAGCCTCCTGCAAAGGCTCTCCTTCTCATCACACATTCCTTGCTCCTTCCTTGCTTCTCATCCGCACTTGTAGATGCTTTCGACATGCGCCCGACGTCCTCTGGTACGCCAAGTGTCTTCGACCTGCTTTTGCCCTAGAACGCTACCACAAACAGCACCGACTCAAACACCCAGGCACACCTGACTCTCATCTTCTCATCCTCTCATCCCAGCCATCTTTGACCCTGAAGCATGGGAGCGGCGACGTAAGCGAGCAGTAAGCCTGGCTCGTCGCCTTGGAGGGCTGGGGATGGGGTCTGGGGGTGGAGCAGAGAAGGTGGGGATTGGGGGAGGCGAGAAGCTGAGCCCAAGCGCCCTCGCCGCCCGCCTCCTCAACCTCGGCGTCCAGAGTCTTTCTTCTTCCTTCCTTCCTGTCCAAGGCCAGTTGATGTGGAAGCAGGGCTGCGGGAGAACTTCCTCATCCAGAAGCTCGTCAACAACCAAAGCTTGTCTAAAAACGAGCAGGCTTTCTTCCAGCAACGCACCGAAATTCGCGACCACACCGGCGTCTACGATCAGATGCGCATGATACTCGAGGTTTCCTGCTCAATTGGAGATTCACAATTTCAGTAAAGCACATTATGGATAAGTCAGTTAACGATAGATTTATGAGATAAGATGCGGCATATATATGGTTAGGGCCATCATTTTGAATTGGTCGCGACATATTTCGCAGCAGCAATGCATTCAGAATTGCTCACCTTGCACGACCTGCCAGCCATTTCAGGCGAGGGCTGAAAAACAACGCCTGGAAGACACAACGCTGTTCAAGTTGCATTCTATCGCCGTTTTACGTGCACTGCTAAAGTCTCGCTGGTTGAAGGCAGATGCTAAGTAAAGACCAGCGACATGCTATGGTTGAAAATGCTTTTGAAGACTTCAGCAGAAAAAATATTTTGTAAACTCCAGGTCAATGAGCTGGTAGAAGGCGCCAAATCGATGTTCAGTCGGCTGACGGGGAAGATGGTGGATCCTATCCGCTCCTCTCCCGACATCCTCAGCCCCCGTGCCTTTGGCATCCTTCCTAGGCACTCTCTCATTCTCTAACACTTTCTCTCATCCTCTTCTCCTGCTCCACAGGCAACGCTCTTCTGTCCTGTCACCGGATGTGCTCAGCCTTTTCCCATGTTCTTCTTTCCACCCTCCATCACTCTTGAAGATAAGAGGGGAAGGAGTTTTCAGCGAAAAGTTCGCTGCTTCCCTTGAAGGACCTGCTGAGCCTAGAATCGGACGCCCCGGCTCAGGAGGAATGGCTGAACCTCGTTCTGGAAGCTTCCGGTCTCATCCTACGATTTAGGCTTGGATTAGGCTTGACAGCTGCATTGGACAGGTGCCGGTAACCTGATGAAGGATCTGGTGGGTCGAATGAGCCAGGAGCCTAGTCAGTTGACGGGTGCAAAGTTGGAGGGACTCTTCGGGGCCGAATACAAGCCAAGCTTTCGACGCCTCACATCCTTTCTCAAGAATGAGGATGAAGTGGGCAGCGGGTTGATGCTCTGGTCTGGTGTATTGAGGTCAGTAACGACGGAGCAGGTGAAGGAGATGGAGGAGCACGGATTTGCCTACCTTTCTATGCACCAGCTGGAAACACTATACGCAAATGGAAGCAAGCTAAGGTCTGGCAAATTCATGACGGGCATCTGTCAGCGATCGATTCCGGGTACAGCGCAGGATTGACTGAAAATCGCAATACCTCATTCTCACTCTTGTCTCAATCCAAGCCAAAATTTGGTTATTCTTTGATATTATTTAAATTTGATTATGTAGTTGGAAGGCAGTAGTGTTGGATGGCAATTGCAGAGCGAGCTTGCCGGAGGCCTGGGACCTGGAGGCCTACGCGGAACTGGGCACCCGTCGGCGTCGAGATGCTGCCATGAAGCGGCATTTGCTGAGCATCGGCAAACTCTCCGCCTTGCGTGTGGAGGAGGACGATCTGGCCGGCGACAACCTGAGCATGGCCATTCGGTCCCCTCCTCCCACTCACCCATTGCTTCCCAGCAGACGACTGGGCACAGGCCGAAAATGATTGGCCAGTTTCGAGAGGCCACCGTGCTCAGTCCCAGCTCCTTCAGCCCCAGCCTGGAGTCGCCCAGCGTACTCGGCCCGGCCATTCTTTCTCCCGGTTTCGCCCTCCGCCCACCTTCCATCCGCATTCTCTCCTCTGAGGCCTCTCTTCTTTAGGCATGTTCAACCCTAGCACCCTATCGCCCAGTGCCCTGGGCGGCATGTATCTGTCGCCTGACCTCATTGGTTTTGCTTCCTAGGCCTCTAGGCCATTAGCTGAGCACTGACATGAGCAGGCCCAGATACCCTGTCGCCCTATGTGCTAGGCCCAAGCATTCTCTCGCCCACGGTGATGAACCCTTACGTCCTGGGGCCCTACGTCCTCGGTCCGCTTGTGCTCTGTTTGCCCTGCCATCAGTGCGCTTTGTCGATGCTCTTGGGGAAGGCTGTTTGGTTGGCTGACAGCGCCCGAGGTTCTGACGCCATACATCCTGTCACCGTACGTGCTGTCGCCGAACATCATCGTGCCGGGGCTGCTCAACCCAATCATCCTCAACCCCATCACCCTCAGCCCCTCCATTGGATCCCCGCAAGCCCTCAGCCCACTCATCCTCTCCCCTTCCAGTTACCTTCTACATCTACTCAGCCACTACCAATCATCGCTGCTCAACTTTTGAGGCCTGAGTCCTTCGGAGCTGTCGCCGTCCGAGCTTTCACCCTCCATTTTATCCCCCAGCATTGGCTCCAAGTGATTTCGTAAACCTACTTTATTGCTGAAATGCCTGCATAATAGCAAACGAACCGAATGGCTTAGCGGTTAGCGCCACCATCGCAGGATGCAAAGCATTCAAGCAAGCGGGGGCGAGCGTTTTTGCGCAATCTTATCACGCAAGCTCTATAACCTCATGACTTTTGGACTAGTCATTTGCTGCTGACCTTAGGATGAATGAGACGGAAAAGGCGGACGGAGCGGCGGGCGGGGAAGGCAGCAGCCAAAGGACTGAGCTGGTGAGCACTGCAGTCCGCTTCCTCCGCAACCCACGCGTCCAGGCCACCTCTTTGCAAGAGCAGCGCCAATTCCTCCTCAACAAAGGCTCACACTCCTCTCTTCTCCCATATTCTTCTCTTGTCAACCTTAAATATTTGAGGTATAATTAGGCTTGGCCATTGGAGGTTTGACGGAGAGCGAAATAGAAGCCGCTTTGGCTGACGCCGCCGTCGTCATCCAAGCTGGCAGCACAAGCAGCGCAGGAACAGGAACCTGGCTGAGTCTCCTGCAAAACCTTCTGCTTGTAGGCGGCGGATCCTACGCCGTCTATCGACTCATCAGGGTTCCTGCTTTCTCTTTCTTTGCTGAGCCAGTTCCTAAGGATTTTTCGCAGTGTTAGAAATGCGGTGAAAAGAAAAGAATGGTTGAAAAGAAAATTTTGTAGAGACATGTGCTGCCAACAGTGTTCGGCATCCCCAATCCGGAGACTGAGCGAATGGCCAAGATTGAGGCCCAACTCACTGAGGTAAGCTGGTCTGCACTGCTCTCTTACTTGCGTTTTCGATGTTTCATATTGTTTACAAGGTCATTTTGCGAACAGTTATGAATTAGCGCTGTGATGCACATTGAATTTCTTCACCTGACTCAAGATGAAAAAGAGGCACTGAGCGCTATGAAATTAAAAGTTTTCGTGTTATCTATGCCGATGAAGCGATGAACTCGCTTTGAGCCATTGAAGTTGCAGGTGAACACTTCGCTAAAGTTCGTGATGGACACACTGCAGCAGACGCAAGCGAGCTTGAATGGTCAACAAAGCATCATTCAGAAAGCCGTGGCCCAGAGCAACCCAATCGTTTCACTCACTTTCTCAGATAATGAGGTGAAGGGAGGATGTTTACAAAACTTTGAGGACAGCCAAGGCCTGGCCACCAAAGCGGACGTGGCCGAGCTTCGAGCAGAGCTGAGCCTGGTCAAAAGCCTCCTCCTCGGCAGGTTCTGTCACCTTTCGGCATTTGCATAGCTCTTAAGAGAATGTGGGAATGATAGGAGTCAGTTTGCCGCAGTTCCTCAACAAGCCCCGTTGCCTGCTTGGCAGCAGCCCAAAAGCCCTCCTCCTGCTACCAACGGAGATGCTGCAGTCAAACAGAACGGAAGCGATCCAACTGGCACTGAATCCATTGCCTGATTCTTCTGCCTGCATCCATCCATCTATCTGGGCTTCCAGATTGAACTTGTTCACATTCCCTAGTCACGCGGCTCTAGAATGCGCCTCATCTACGTGTACATGGAATTTGAATTCTGCTCTTTGCAAGGGCCGCGAGTAAAACATTGACCACTTCCTCTGCTTCTTTAGTTTGAATCAAATTTTTGAATCGAATCACAATTTTAAATCAAAAAGTACTGCGCAATTCATCTAAACCTCTTTTCCAGGAAGATAGCCTGTTTTCATTTTACAGTCTGATAGATCGAAAATGGGACGCCATCGTCGAAAAAGGTTTCTTTTGTGCAGTCAGTGGCCAGAATGATTTGGAAAGCGAAGGGTGCTGAAGTTCTAAACATCAAGACAACGGTGTGGTGCCAAAGGCTGGCGTCAAGTTCCGCGAAGAGCATCCTGACCTAGACTCTCTGGAGCCAGACGCCATCGACACCTTTCACCAGGCCAAAGATGAGGTTGCACTCAGCCGCATTGCGTCAATGCCTGCACACATCTATTGTCCAGATTCATCTCGGCTCCTACGAGAAGCAGCGCAGGAAGCGGACCAAAACTGGACAGGAACAGGTTAGCGCAGCAACCTGAACTGGTTCAATGGGCGTATTTGCCAGCCTCGTTTGCAGGAAGAAGTCTACCGAATAGGAGACGACGAGGAGGAGGATGAGAATGAAGAGGAGGTGGAGGATCGGAGCGACATGGAGTCGGACTTGGACGACCCTCGTCAGAAAGACGACTGTCCCATTCCTCCTCCTCTTCCTAGCAGACGAAGCAGGAGAGTTGAGCTGCAGATCTGCCGAGTGCATCTGCGTGGGGCGCGAAGCGGGCGGCCTTCTACAGCACGGATCAAGTGCTGGACGACCACGCAGGGCTGGGAGTGGAGGACGAGGAGGCCGCCGACCTGGAGGAGCAGGTTCCTTCTACTTTACATTCTTTTTACCCCCTTCTTATCCCCTTTTCTTATCTCCCTCTCCCTAACTAACCCTCTGACCTCCCTCAGGAAGCGCGCCGACTGCAACTGGAGCAAACAGCGCTCATCTCCCAGCGCGATCTCGGCCTAGACTTCCTCCAGGTTTCCTTCCCTTTCACAGCCAGCAGTAAGTCTGCAAGCTCAGGGCATCGTTGAGGGCGAAGAGGAGAAGGAGGCGGATAGAGCGGAGAAGGAGGTGGAGGAGGTGGGAGAGGCGAGGACAATTGAGCAGCGGGTAGCCCGCCTCAAGGCTCAGGCGCCGGAGCTCCCCGCCCTCCTTCAGGATCGCCAGGATATGGTCCTTGTACTGCCTTCTGCCCTAGTGTCAGTTCTCACCGAATATATCTGCAGCAGGAGAAGCTGGTGAAGGAGCTGGATCCGGTGCTGGAGCTGGCACGCTCCGCTGCTCTGCCGTGGAACCCCGTTCTCCGACTCTATCAAGGACTCAGGGAGGCTGTCAGCAAGTCAGCTTATTCCTCTTTGCTTACAAACCCAGTCATAGAGAGCTCCTCTTGGCAGCTATCTGGTGAACATCGGCTTCTACCTCTACCTCCAGTCCAGCAGGGGCCTGAGCTCTGATGGGGCGGCCTACATCCGCAATCACCCAGTCATCGATCGCCTCCTGCACTGGAAAGCTCTGGTCAACCAGCTCCTTGATAAGGTCTTCTTTTACCTCATTGTCTGCTTATGCTGGAAAGCCAACTAAGCTCCAGGTGAGCCCCTTCGAGGCAGACTGGGAGCGTCTTCTGCTGCTGGTTCGCAACGCTAACCTCAGCGAGGCCAGCCAACTGCTTGCGCCTGAGCAGGACATATTCAGTCCAGTTCAAGGTTGTCTCTGGACAAGAGTGGGAGGAATGGGCTTTTGAATGGTGTCTGGTGTGGATGCAGTGCGGCGAGGTGTGCCGTTGAGCGAAGCAGCTGCTGAGGAGGAGGCGATGGAGGAGGCGGAGGACGCAGAAGAAGAGGTAGAAGAGGCAGGCGATGGAAAGCGAGGCATCACCTACGAGGTTCACTCTGGTCCAACTGGAGGATAGTTGGCGGACAAAGGAACAATTGAAGATGGAGAAGAACAAGGGCCTACAGCCGCTGCGTAAGAAGGAGCAGCGGAACCCGCGCGTCAAGCACCGCCGCAAGTTCCGTCAGGCCCTCGTTTCTTCTTCTGCCTTTTTGTGTTTCAGTGAAGCAGAAGTGGTGACTTGTGCTTAGGTGAAAAAACGGAGCCGGGTGCCGGAGGTGCGTCGGGAGCGAGAGAAGTACGGCGGCGAGGCGCGTGGCATTCGGGCCGGCCTTGTGCGCTCACAGAAACTCACTGCCTAACTTCACTGCTCTTCTTTCACTTGCCCTTATACTTTTATTAAGCAACGGATATGCTTTGCATATACAGCCTTGCCACAGCACAACCCTGGCAGAGAAGCAGGCACCAGAGGGCAGGTAGGAATACGACAACAAATGGCACAGCTGGAGGAATAGTGAATGGCAGAACTGGTGGTCAAAGGCTGCGAGTTAGGTAAATACGATGGGTGGGACCATGGCCTCTTTGGAGGTGAAGGCAGGCGCCAGCTCAGAGTCCGCCAGGAACTCCAACGGATATTGTACCAAATGGCCTTGGACCTGAAAAGAGGCTAAGTGGGAATTGGTGGGAGTTGGTGGACGGGGTTGATGGGAGCCTTGTTGAGGTTGGCGAGGACGGCGTTGGAGGCGGCGGCGCCGAACTCCGCCGGCTGCAGCTTGTCCAGGTAGGTCGCGATGTCCTCGAAACGACGCACTGCGTTAGACGGCAGACAGCCGAACATCTGTCAAGCAATCTCAAACTACAGCCCCCTGGAAGGAGGCATTCCTGTTCCCACCTGCTCATAGACGTCGGTATTGAAGGCCGCGATGCGGTTCCAGGCGGACCAGAAGCTCCCGGCCACCGGGTCCGTCACGTCTACCTGGAGGAGGATTGGTGGTGTTGGAAGGAAGAAGGGAGGGAAGGTGGGACTGGTTGGAATTGGGAGTCGGGGCGGGCCTGGGAGGGGAGCTGGCCGAGGTGCTCTCGGAAAAGGTGGCGCCGGAGGCTGCCGCAGAATCGGCCCACCTCCGCCGCCCGCCCGCCCATCAGCGACTGGTCCACCACCCGATCCTCGATGTAGGCCGCCATCTGCAAGAGCAGTGGATGTTGGAGGGGATTGAAATGGATGTTGGGGATTGAAACCTCGGTGTCGCGATTGCCGAGGAGGGAGCGATCGTTGATGTTGGCGGATCCGATGATGGCGTAGCGGTCGTCGACGATGAGGAGCTTGCTGTGGATGTAGATCAGCTCCGTCACCGGCCGCTTCCCGATCAGCGACCACGTGCGCAGAGAGCAAACACTCACGTACTTGCTCGGATCAGGGACTCAAAAATGGAGAAGCGGATGAGACTGAGATGGCAAGGCAGTTACAGGATGCAAGGAAGTTAGGGACCGCCTTTCTGCTGTAGGTAGTGGAAGAGGGAGTGCGGGCCGCGGTTGATGGAGGAGTAGGTGAGGTGAAGGATGGGCTGCAGGGCATTGCCGGAACGTTTGCCCAGCTCCCCCTGGAAGTTGGGCAGGAGCGGGATCACGATGTACACCTTGAACGCCTCTCCAGCCCTTCAAAGCTTTTCGCATGCACATGGCTGGATGAGAGGAGGCAGAACTGATGGGCTTTGAGAATGCGATCAGCCAGGGCCTGACAGACGGCGTTTTTGGGCTGCGACTCTGTCACCGGGTTGATGAAGCTCACGAAGAACTGATTCTACAAATTTACGCAAATCTTGAGCATCAAACCGACTCAAAAGTCCTGAGTGAACCTCGATATAGACGTAGTGCTTGGCGGCGGAGATGAGGTAGAGGTAGGCGTTGTGGATGGAGGACTCCGTCCGCTTCAGCTTCTCCAGTGTCCAGGTACTGATAGAGCGCAAAATCTGCGAAGCCCTGTTTGGTTATTGGGAAGAATGAAGGGTAGCGGTAACCTGAACGTTGCAGGGATAGGACTTGTTTCTGAGGACCGGCGGAACCTTCCAGGGCGTCACCTTGGGTGTCAGCTGGGGATAGGCCTTCAGCTTCACCTTCTCCTCCTGTCAAAAAAGAGACTCCTAATGAGCCGTAGTATCTCCTAATCTCTGCTGCCCTTACTCGAGCCGCATTCCAGCGAGTGATGAAGTGTCGCGCAAGGTCCCGAGCTGCTGCTCCATAGAGCAGTGCATGGATGTCGTGCCAAGGCATCCGCGGAGTCAAAGCACGATCCACGAAGTCTAAAACCTCATCTGTCCTATCAAAGCTCAGTTTCAGATCTCGCAAGGCACCATGGTCGGGTTTGTCTAGCTCCTCGAAGTTTTTGAAGATGAAGTTGATGTAGTCCTTCCCAATCCACAACTTCGCACCATCCCCCGCGCTGCTTGAGGCGGAGAATTCGGACTCCAGCTTTTCTAACCTGTATCCAGGCACTGAGTCTAGGGAGAAGTTGACGAAATGAATAGGGCAACCCTTGGCTGAAATGAAACTGGGGATCAGTCACTGGCTCGCTTTTTTTCTTCACCGGACGACGACGCCAAATTTTGAAGTTCTCAATTCGCCGCAGACTGAGACCACCAGAAAGTGAATGGGGGAATGGCAAACGTCGGTTAGGTGTGGAATATGGTGATGCATGCGGTCAATCTTAGAGGCCAGGATGTCTCTGGCTCGCCGATTTTCCAGAATGTCACTCTGAAAACCAAGTCCCAGCTCATTTTCTCCTCTTGCCATGACTACAGCGTACGAATCACAGCACCTATGACAGCCAACGACCAGCTTACCCGATTGGAGGCCATCTATCAAATATGTGTTCGCGCATTGAGACGAGAGTAAAATGAAAGGGAGAAAGGTGGATTTCGGCCAACATCTCCGGACGAGCTGCTGTCCTGGGAGGATGAGCGCTGCTTGGCACTGGGCAGGGGTCCAGAGGACCTGGCTCTCTTCCGCTCCATATGCACTCCGCTCTTCACCGCCGCCTACAGCCGTACATCCTCTAAAGCTCTATCCAGTCCATGCTTTCCAGGACCTTCATATGGCGCCATCGGGATGGACTGGGACTACTGGTCTCCTCCTCCTCGTCCTCCTCTGGTGCCGCGGAGGCCATGGACGGCAGACCCATGCTAGGCACCCCGGACACCAACTCCCGCAGCCCCAGCGACTGTAAGGCCTCTTCCAAGTCCCTTCTGAAGAAAGACGGGGAGGACAAGGGGGCAAATGACCAGGTTCTTGTGCTGGGCATGGCGGATGTAGTGATTGTCGGGGACTTGTACGGAGCCCAGATCAGCCAGGCGATGACAGGCGTCGTCCCAGCGTCCGAAGGCCAAGTCCAGGCCGCCGATGAAGGCGATGACCTGGTCCACGACGATGAGCTTCTCGTGGTGCGACCACCAGAGCGTGCTGTTGGCCAGGCTGATGTGGTCCGGGTGGCGGATCACCTTCACCTTCCTTGCCTCCCATATACAGCATTGGATGTGGAGGGGGACACCATGATGTTGGGATGTAGCTGGTGCAGGGAGCGCTTGGTGGCCAGGCTTTTGAGGCCGAGGGCCAGTGCTACCTCTTTGTAGAGCATGATGTAGACGGGGATGCCCTCCTCTGCCTTTCGTTTCAGTATATGATCCAGACGCCATCGATTGCCCTGAGGCTCAGTATTTTTTCCTTTAGATTAGTATGGAGGTTTGGATAGAAAACAAGGAGGTTGGGGCGTTTGAGGTGAACTTGTGGACTGAGCCACCAGTCGGTGATGAAGATCTCCTCCCTTGCCAGTTCCAGCATGTTCGCTGCCTCCGCCATCATGTCCTTCCCATCCACAAACCTCAAAGCAACCCAAAGCATTGCTTTTTTCTGTAGTGTCAATTGCTAACCAGTTGGCATAGGAGTTTTCCTCGCGGCGTACAAAACTTCCGCCGAAATGAAAGCCCTCCTCATCGTGGCTAAAAGCTGCGATGTTTTCCTCAATTGTAGCACTATTTCTACGTTTTCATTTGGTTAGCTAGAGGTAATACCGATAAAACATTTCTCAGCCCGTCTAAAATGAAGGACCCATCCCCTTCTGTCATTGCTTTTTAGCAAGCCTGAAAACTATTGGCATTCCAAAAGTTGCAAACTAAGCTCGAGTACAAATTGACAGAAGGTGAATCAATCATGGTTGCTCACATGCGTGTGCTATACAAGCTACGCATGAGCAACATGTTATCGTGCTTGTACAGGACCTTGTACAGGCGGATATGCGTGCAATCTCATTTTTCGTGATTGGACTGCGTAATAAAAAAACCTAACGCGCTGCCAAAAAATATAATTTCTTATTTACAAAATTTTGAGATCTGTTTAAAAAAACAGCAAAGAAATGCTTGGTAGTTTTGATGGAAGTTGTAGCGCGGAAAGAGCATGAAAGATCGATAATTTTGCACGCTCGGCAATCACCAACAGAAAAGGGAAAGGCCTGGTCTTTGTGGACGAACTGCGTGCAATTGACGGGGGAAAGTGCGCAGAAGGAAAAAGGAAAGCCAGCCTTTACTATCCCGGCGCCATTGCCAAGAACAGGTTTTTGCTGCACCCTCCTTACTCCAACACTCTTCACATCCCAGCACTGCTTTGCTCCTAATCACTCCACACTTCAACACCAGTTCACTTTGCCTGCTTTGGCGGCAACCAGTAAAACTCCAGCCTTCGCCTACCCCTTAGTTACCTTCTTATCCAACAAAATTCATGTTTACCTGGATGTATAAATCAAAAGAAAGGAAATTGCACGGCTGAAATAGAAGCACAGCAGGAGCTGAACACTTCAAAATAGAGCGAAGCACAGCAAGAGAAGGTCAAATGAACTCTCCATCTTGCGCACACAATTACTTGGGATGTCCTGAGGTCAGTGAGGGTCAACGAAAAGTGGGCAGAGAAGGGGATGTCGCCGAGTTTATGGGAACTTCAATTGCTACTGGCGGGTAGCGTCCTTCTAACCGCCTCTCTGCTCCTCTTGTCCACCGTCTGTCGACTGATACACAGCCGCTACGCCTTGGCCAAGGTTCATAGTCCAGTTGAAAGAAGCAAAGGGATGAGGTGAGGAGAGTGCAGGACAGCTTGGTGCGGGTGGGCGGAGTGCCGAAACGCTGCATCCACACCTACGCCTATAACGGCCTTCATGATATCGCCTACGAGCTCCGCGCACCAGACACCCTCTGGATCTATCAGCAGGCCATCGGATTTAAAGACTTCATTTTCCTTCCTGGTTCTTTACTGGGCATTTTAAGGGAGGCAAGTGAATCAGGCCTTAAGATTCTGGCGATGATGTGAGTGGGATGGAGTGTGCAGGATGGAGGATGGACGTTTTGTAGATTATGCGGCAGCAGTTCGACTGGGCATGGGCAGAGCACTTCTAGCATGGCATCGTCATGAGCCTCCACCAGGCTGATTCACGTTTTTTGTTTTAGTGTCTTTTATTTTAGTCTTTAGCGAGCGAGACACATTTATTTTGGCTGACTCCCTGAGCCCCCCCCCCAAAGGTTTCACCCCCCCCAAAGGGTTTCACCCCCCCCATGACTTTCACCCCTCCCCCAAGAGTTTCACCCCCCCCCCCCCCCATGAGTTTCACCCCCCCCCAAAGGGTACTATATCTGGTACCATCGGCAGGCCAAATGTGGGTCTCTTTTCTCCAAAATTTGCAATTGACTCGAGTAAAAAGTCAAGGAAATACATTTTATACTAGTGGAATCTGCTGCTTGGACAGTTGCATTTTGTTTTTGGCGCGCAGATCATTGTCTCTTTCCATGCGCGCCCAAAAACAAAATGCAGATGACGCAGCAGATTCCACTAGTATAAAATGTATTTCCTTGACTTTTTACTCGAGTCAATTGCAAATTTTGGAGAAAAGAGACCCACATTTGGCCTGCCGATGGTACCAGATATTTCTTCCACTTTTAATATAGTATAAAATGTATAAATACAAATTTTATAATGTTGGTTATATATTTAGCTAAGATTTTATTAGATAAATAAAAAAATAAAAAACAAAAACTTAAAAAAAAATTTTCAAATCGGAAATTACAATGCAAATCTATAGGCAAACATAAAAATTTTTGAGAAATTTTCTTAGATTTTGTTTAGGAGAATCGATTTTTGGGAAAATAGAGCTTTACATTAGGCCTTCCGATGATACCAGTTGTTTTCTCAACTTTAAACAGACAAAAATAAAAAAGAATGCTTGAGAAGGATACGAACCTGCCAGGATCATTCATCTGACCAATCGCGTACACCACTACACCACTGCGGCATATGCCACCTTAGCCTAACTTCAGATTTATCAATAAATGACTATATGATAAAGCCCAGTGACCGGGGGCAGTGGGCGGGGTGATAAAAATGAATACCTACTATCGTCCATTGAATAGATGCGGAGCAGAAGGAGCAGAAGGAGAAGAAGGAGGAGTTCGGACAAATGGTTTTTGGCATTTTTCATTGTTAAATAAATAGTTTTGGGCAAAAGTCAAAAGATAAACTATAGTCAATTCGATGTTGCTCTTTCCATTGCAAAAAGAATTAAAACGATTGGAGCTTTCTGTGACGAGCAGCAGCCTTATCAAAATTGAGATCTAGCAATAACCCCAAAAACGTACACCTAGGTCGAAAAGAGGGGCTTTGCGCTGACACTCCGCTTAAGCTCCGTTCGCGCCAGCCCAATATTGAAAAAAATTTTAATAGCTTAAAATACTTCTCTTTACATATCTCGAAGTTTAAACTCACGGAATTTTCATGTAGATGATTAAATACCTACTTTTTTACTGAGTCTATACCTAGTTAGTCTATACTGTGTTCGTCATGCTACTAGTTAGTCTGCCTACTATGAGGAGTAGTACTAGGATACTGTTTACGGCAACCCCTTAGGCTTAGTCAAAATGCGCGAATACTGTGGCAGTACCTACTAGTTGCTTAGGAGCCATGGTCCATACTGTGGCAGTACCTACTAGTTGCTTAGGAGCCATGGTCCATACTGTGGCAGTACCTACTACATGGACTAACTAGTAGGTACTGCCACAGTGAAAGGACGAGCCTTTTAGTTTTTGTGTTGGCTACGCCCTATATAGCGGTATAGACTAACTAGTAGCATGACGAACTCGGTATAGACTAACTATGTTTCAAAAAAAAAGTAGGTATTTAATCATCTACATGAAAATTCCGTGTTTAAATTTCGAGATATTTACATAAGTGTATTTTAAGCTATTAAATTTTTTTTCAATATAGTCCCCTTTGGGGGGGGGGTGAAACTCATGGGGGGGGGTGAAAGTCATGGGGGGGTGAAACTTTGGGGGGGGTGAAACCTTTGGGGGGGGCTCCAAGGGTCAGCCTTTATTTTTTGCATAAAATATATTCAGGATCATGTAAGTAAATACAGTCCATGAAAATTCAGGCTTCTTTGATTTTTGCCATCACTAATAAAATGCATATTTACGGGTTGTGCAGTATGTTTTTAAAAAGAGGGTTTTTCAAGAAGCAGAGCAGATAGGCAATAATCGCAGCTCATCCTAAAATAGCGTCCCCGAAGCTAATGCAAGGCGTCAGTCTGGCGGGCTCCGCTTGCCCAGAACTCGCTTACCAGCCCGTCCAACAACATTTCCGCTACGGAAAGAAAGAAGTAAAAGACCAGATAGTAAAAAATAGCCCCAGATAAAGTATAGCAGAATTAGTTCAAACATAGTTTATTTTTGCGAATAAAGGGAAACTTTGATTTGCAGAATGTGGAAGATTGTGGTTTTAGTGGTAATTTTACTCACATTGTCAACCACTACGCTAATCCCGGAAGTAAGCGAGAATTTGCTAAGCCTGAGTGCAGGATCGAAGGCCATTCGCCAACTAATGCTCAATTATATTTCAAAAGTCAAATCGGTTATTTCTTTTTATTTTCGCTTGTTACCTACCAAAGAGCATAATTATGAGGAGGAACTGGTGGTGGCTTGTTAGCTTTTGGTTGGTAATTAGGGTGATAAATGATAATGAATTAATTTTGCTCGTTTTGTACTTTGTTCGTAAATTGAGAACAGAGATATCGTGAATTAGGCCAGGCGGGCGAAAATTATCAAGAAAATTTTCACTTTGACCATGGCATTATTAGACCGGAATGATGAATACAACTGATAAAGATGGAGATATCCGAATCGTTAGAGGAAGAACGGGCGATGCTACAAGAAAAGTCAGGAGCTCTGAACTGTTTCTTCTCTCCCATACAATGCCACCTGGACAATGTGGTAGAACCACCTTTGCTTCAGCCCCCAAATGAGATAGACCAATTCCCCGTCAGTGATCAGGGGTATACCTAAGCTCAAAGCTACCTACCTTTTCATCAATGAATTCATTCATGAGCTCATCATGCGTAAATATCTGTTTCCTAAATTTGCTGTCAACTTCATTGTGCATTTATCCAGCAGTCAATGACATGGGATTGAAAATGCACCAAGTTCTCGCTCGAGGAAAAGCTTAAAGAATTTACCATGAATACATAAAGATGCTGCCAACCAAAAAGAGAAAAAGAATGGGCAGGCATGAAAGAGGAAACCAGAAAGCATAGGAAAGGCCTAATTGAGGGCAAAGATTGAGAAAGGAGTAAAAGTGGATGGGAGGGTAGGGAGAAGGCTGCAGTTGATGCCATTCAGCGCTTCTTTCGCCTTCAGTTCTACCCGAAACAGCGACCCGAATAGCGTACCACCAATGTCTTCTGCACCGTTCCCCTGAAACATTGATAGTTGCCCTTTAATTTGTTTTGATTTAGCAAATAAATATTGGTGAATTAGATTTGATTGGAGCGAAAAACAGGGTGATACTGTGTTATGCTTGTCCTCAATGCGTTGCATTGGCTGCATTTGAGGGTGTAGATTGGGGATGCCAGAAGTGCGGCATGGGAGCTCGTTTTTGCCAGGCTCCTCCTCCTCATCTCCCATCAGAGGATGGCTCAGATCCATTGTCGAAGACTCCACCTCTTCACAGGATTCATTCTGCCAACGCTCTCATTTAGTGAATAAGCGAATGCCTAAAAAAGCGAGGAACCTGCGGGAAGTGGGAGTGGAGGGAGTGGGTGCTGGTGGTGGGTTTGAGGAGGGTGACAGCAGGGCTCGTGGCGACGGAGAATAGGTGTGGGAGAAAGCTGGCGAGTAGGACGAGGCCGGCGGTGTAGAAGAGGCTGGCCAGGGCCATGGCTGCCAGCACCGGCCGCCCCATCAGCTCCAGCAGAGGCTCCCCTGCTCATTAACTTGTCGGTTGAAAGAGGTGTGTAAAAGGAGGCCTAAAAAGAACCTTGAAGAAGGGCGATGACTTCGGCGTAGGTGAGGTGTTTGAAGGCGCGTTTGGTGGCCTCCAGGCGAGCAGCAGCCTTCTCCAGTTTCGCCAGCTTCTCCTCGAACTCCGCCTGCCCTACGTTCAAGCTCCAGTCCTGCAAGAAGCCCACTATTCTCCGAAAGTTCCTCCAGGGAGCCAAGGGCAAGAATGAGTGAAGAGAATGAGTGAGGAGAGACTGACGAGTCGAATGAGGGTGTCCAGTTCGAGGCGGTTGAGGGCGGAGAGTTGTTTCTGGGCAGAGGCTGCCCATTCGTCGTTGTAGACGGCGTCCCATTCCCCGTCGTCGTGGAGCCACTTGGAGGCGAGGAGAAGAGCGGCCAGGTACAAGTCCGCTGGGTCCGAGGACTCGAAGTGCGCCTGCTCCAAGCCCCGAAGTCGCTCCAGGTACACCAGCGCCACAATCAGTGAAGAAGGGTGAATGCAGGCTTCTCTTCAATTTCAATTACCTACGAGTGGAGGAAGGGGGAGAATGGGAGGCGATGGGGCCGACCGATTGAGACGATGAGCAAAGTCGGGGTCGAGGTAGTCGAAAGGAGAGGCCTTGCCGAAGTAGTCCTGGGCAAGGTTGGTGAGCGGGAGGGTGAGAATGTCCATGCGCTGGTCCCGCCCGTAGTACAGGGACCGCCGCATTCGACGCCGCATGTGCTTGTAGCGCAGCTCTTGAGGGCCCATTTCCACCTTTTATCTGCTACGCTCAATTCGCTGACCAATACTCTTCGTCAATCGATTAGTTCATGGAACAGCCAAGTGACTCATTTGCGGTGATTATTGCACAATAATGGCATATATGTTTTGCACAGTGGTCAAGGGTGGCAAGGACAGTCTCGGTCAGAGCCAGATGAGTTGAAGAATGTTTGGAGGGTTGAGTGGTTTGGAGGGCAGGACGGAGGAATGTGGGCAAATGTAGTAACAAGAGGGGTAGGATGAAGCGTCTCTTGCACTCGGGCCATTTCCTCGCACCCTGTTTACCTGCGCCTACCGTATGAACTTCCTGCTGAAACAGTTAATTGCGCGCTATTTCAAATAGAAAAGTCATTGATTCGTTCTGGATTTTTACAGGATTTTATCTGGCAGTAAAAATTCAATTAGAAATAAAGATACAATAAAATGAACCCATCAATAAAAATTGAAACAATCGAAAAAATTGGGACAAGAATTGAGGACATAATCATAAATTCTTAATATTTTTTACAAAAAAGCTAAACATTTTTCAACCACTTTTCGATCACTCATAATTTTACAGAAAAGTCAAGCATTAATTTATTTTGCTCTCGCTGAACCAAAAAATCGTAGAAATGAATTTTTTTCAAAATATCCATGTGAATGGGGGAACCACCTTTCCACTTTTCCTTTATATTCTCAGTACTCTCTATTCTTTTTTTATCATTATCGGGGAATTTTAGAATTATCAGCGGGATGAACTAGTTTAGGTTCGTAGTTTTTGTTCGCTTGTCCACTTCATGTTTTCAAGCTTGTTTTCAACGCAAAAAAAGGGTCTGTGCGAATGCAATTTTTATGCTGCGATACAGTTGCGCCATTTCAAGCGTGGTTTACGCAATTCCTCTAATCATTTATCTAGCATAAATGTGTAAGTGAGACTCAGGCGATGAGCAGGCGACTGGAATGATTTGATTTGAAATTAGAGTTAGAGCTTGCGAGGCTTGGCACTGGCGTCTCTGCAGGGGTCCAGAAGAAATAGCTTGAGCAACATCTCAGCAGTAGCGCCCGGTGTCAAGCGTCCTTCCCGCACCTCTGCCTCCAACCGCTTCCAGGAAGCCTTCACTTCCGGATGCTGCTCCAACTGCAAACCACCCCCTCTAACCCTGCCTCTTTCTGCAATCATTGCAGCAGAGGAGAGAAGGTTGTGCAGAGGGGAGGAAACCCTATGGAGAAGCTCGCACTGGAGGTGATGCTGGATCCAGGCTTGCAGTTGGCCTTCTCGCCGCGACTCCAATTCTCCGCTTCGAATCATCACCTTAGTCGAAAGGAGAATCACAACCACCTTCCACTCAAATCTGCTAACATCCCAGAAGCTTGCCAGGCCCTTCTCCCAGAGCTCCTCCAGCCCCTCCCCGGTATGCGCGGAGACTCTGCAGAAGACAAATGGAGGCCTACGAGTCGTAACTGAGCGACCAAGAGGGTACCGAAGGACAGGCGGTCTCCAGTTGAGGCTCTTGGGCCTGAAGTACTTGAGGGCAGAGATGTGTTCGCCCTGAGTTCGGCGGGCCTCCGAGGCCAGCTCCCCGTCCGATTTCGTCACCACCAACAGCTCGCATGTCTCCATCACTCCCCGCTTCACCCCCTTACAATACTTTTCCTCTCATCTTCCTTCAAATACCCTCCCCCGCCCCTCCTTCGGCAATTTTTTACTATTGATACATTTACTAATTGGTCATGTTTGAGTTCGGCTTTAAGGCTTCGCAAGCGAAGCCTAGGAAATCGCTAATCTGGTTTGTACTCAGCTTTAAGGCTTCGTAAGCGAAGCCTACGCAATCGCCACTACACAATTCGTTTGACTAAGCCTAAGCCTTTTATAAAATCAAGTAGCCCAGAATAAATGTAGCAAATGTAGGCGACCTGAAGCTCGTCGCCGTGAGTGGGGGATATGAGTAGGCAGAATAGGTCGACCATGTTGGCCACCTCCACCTCGCTCTGGCCCACGCCCACGGTCTCCACGATGACGATGTCGTAGCCGGCGGCCTCCACCAGGACGATGGCCTCCTGCGTCCCCCGCGTCACCCCGCCCATGCTCCCGTGCGTCGGCGATGAGCGCACAAAGGCATTCTCCGACCTGCAGGCGGTACGATATGAGACCCCAAGCCTGAGAGAAAGAGTAGGAGAGGACGGAACAGGGAGAGACGAGGCATGCGATTCATGTCGCCGAGTATGGAGCCGCCAGTGCGTCTGGAGGATGGGTCCACAGTGAGGACGGCTACACGCCGACCAGCAGCGATGAGGAAGCAGCCCAAGGCCTCGATGAGGCTGGACTTGCCCACCCCCGGCGCTCCCGTCATCCCTCTCATCCTCTCTCTCATGTGGAAAGGGAACAAAGGGGCAAGAATGAGAGACCGATGCGGAAGCTGAGGGCCTGGGTGCCCAGCTGGGCCCTGCGTCGGCGGGCCTGGAGTTGGAGGAGGGCGAGTAGCTGGTCGCCCAAGGCTCGCTTCTCCGCCCGCCGGGACTCCACCAGAGTGATGGCCCGCGCCAGAGCCCCCCGCTCTCCTGTCCACCCAGCATTTCATCAGCGCCCTAAATCACTTCAAGGGCCCGACTAAGGCGGCAAATTCTAGTCCAATTCTTTTTAAAGAATGGCCTATAAGTTGGGGAGCAAAGACACCCGAGGAAAGGGCGTCGGCAAGCTCTTGGGCACTGGCATGACGCTGTCCCACTTTGCAATGCGAATAAGATCGCAGTAGAAACTGGCCAGTTTTATGCGCTCTTCTCATTGCTTCCTGTCCTCATTTTATCTCCAGATATTGCGTTCTGTTAACATTGCATAAAGTGAAGGTGATGGGCAAGCATGTTTGTGGGTCTGCCTTGTGGGGCTGAGCAATTTATTTCTTCCTCTTTCTGCCTACAATCATGCGACCGGGCTTCAGAAGATATCACCAAAAGATGGGAAAAAGGGAAGGAAGGGCAAACTTATCACACGCAGGGAAACCATTTCCGCAACAAACGGCAGGAAAAACCAGACTGTGGATTTCACCGAACTCTTACCATCTTTTGCAGCCCACTAGGCCGCTTTGTGGCAAATGAAGCGCTTCCACTCTAAGCAAGAAACAGAGTTGGGCCCTGATGAACTAGGGGTGCTGACAGGAGGAGGACTGGGGGCGGCTAACGCAGTGTACTTTGTACAGAGAGAGGCCTAGCAGGTGATCTAGGGAGACACTAAGCGATGCGGCGAGAGAAGAATGCTGAGGCAATGAGGAGGTGCCAGCGGAGGATGAAGGGGTGAGAAGAGGATGGGAGATGGTGTAGAGGGAAGGAACTCTCTCAACCAGGAACGCCCACTGCTGCAGGCTGGGAAAATCATTGTGCCAGGCCCGACTCTTCGCCTCGTGGCAGCTGAAAGAAGGGGTAGAGAGCAGAAAGAAGGGAGGCGGAAGGGTGAACGAGGGAGTTCTGGCTGCCGTGGAAGGAGAACTGGGTGAAGTAGGGCTGCTCGTCCAGCTCCGAGATGGAGGAGAGCGTATTGTGCCGCTGCCCCGGCGGCGTCAGCTCCACCGTCTCTCGCGTGAACTCCTACAAACAATTCTCCCCTCCTACTTATCAGCATGATGGCAGGGCAGGGCAGGGCAAGAGACCTGGTCGAAGTAGGAGGTGTCGGTGTCGGAGGCGACGTCTGGCTTGAAGGGGGGCGGGATTTCCTTGCGATAGAGGGCGTCCCAGTCGATGGGTGCGAAGAAGGCGTGGGCCACAATGTCTTTGTAGTCGTCCGGGCCTCCGCCCAACCTTCAAAACCGTCTCCCTCATTCATGCAAGTGCGCTTTCTCGGGTGCGGGGCCGGACAGAAGACTACTGGTGTTGGGGGAGAGGAATGAGGGGGCATGAGCAAAGCCTTGGAGGGGTATGGGAGGGTTGGTCTGGGGGATGGCAGGCATGGCGGGCGGCGTGCAGACATGGCTCGAGCATAAAAAGGCGTTGGTGAGTGTATGAGGAGGGGCTGGACCTCTTGGCAGGGTGTTTGACGAGGAGGGCGGCGAGGAGGTGTTTGGCCTCTGGCGTCATGCGGGAGGGGAACTTGACGTCGTTGCTGAGGATGAGCTTGAAGAGGCGCTCGTGGTCCCGACTGTAGAAGGGCAGGCGACCGCACATCATCTGCCAGACGCAAAGCAATGAGGAAGCGGAAGGGAGGGAGAGAGAGGGCCCCGCTTCACCTCGTACATCACCACCCCCGTCCCCCACCAGTCCACTGCTCGCCCGTAGTCGTTGTCCTCCAATACCTGGACAGAGAAAGGCTTCCCTTCTTCTCCTGCCTGCCTTGGGGCCGCAGAGTCATCGCCTCAGCTCACATACACAGCCCCCCAGGACTCCTGACTACGACGCCACATCGCACACCGTCACGCCACACAAGCCCAGCACATGGACAACAAGGAGGAAGAGTGCAGCATGCAGAGTTCTGGGGCTGAGAAGGGGAAGGAGGGAAGGAAGGTGGGTAGGTGGAGAAGAGGGAAGTGGGTAGGTGAAAGAGAGGGGGGAGAAGTGTCTAGGTGTAGGTGGGTGCCTTTGTGAGGGTTTCTTGACGAGTAGGCCGGCGAGGAGGGAGCGGGCGTCGGAGGAGAGGCGGTTGGGGAAGCGGACGACGCCAGTGAGGATGAGCTCGAAGAGGCGCTCGTGGTCCCGGCTGTAGAAGGGGAGGCGCCCGCACATCATCTCGTACATCACCACCCCCGTCCCCCACCAGTCCACGCTGCGCCCGTAGTCATTGTCCTCCAGCACCTGGCCACCAACACCCACTACCCTTCTCTTCTCTGCGCCCTTCTCTCTCTACGCCCTTCCTTCTCGGCACACGGTGCGGGGGAAACGGAAAGAAAAATCAGCACACATCACCAGAGCCTCATTCCAGCATACTTTGTTTTTCCCTTTTCATTCAACAATCATTAGAATAGTCTAAGATTATGCATTTTTCTACAAAAAAAAAATTAAAAATAAGCTGTGTGCAATTTGAATTTTGAATTTTAGGCGATCGAAATTTTCATAGGACGCTGAAATAAACTAATTTTTGGCTAGAACAACACCAAAAATTCCTCATATTTTCTGCACGATTAGCTGTCAATGACTATACTAGGATCGAAATAAATCAGAGAGAAAGCACTCAAAAATGAAAATATGACGAAAACACTATAGGGGCCATTTAAACAAAACAAGTTCATACTCTGCGGCCCCTGATTTTCAACCGATAAATTCCAGCATGCGATATTGGAAAGTGTAACTGACCTCCGGTGCCAGGTACTCTGGGGTTCCTGAGTAAAGGGCGCTAGTTATTGGGGGTGTTGGTGGAGGAGAGGGGGAAGGAAAACCGCAGAAGGTTTTGGTCTTGTCGCCGAATCCGACTTCCTCCTTGCAGAGGCCGAAGTCGGCGATCTTGATGTGCCCGTCCTTGTCCAGCAACAGGTTCTCCAGCTGCAGCACTCCTCTCTTCTATCCCCTAGCACTCCTAGCGGGGTTAGGCTGGAAGCATTAGAGCGGAGCCTGGGGCCAGGGTGGGACAGTGTACATGGGCTGGGGGTGGATGGGTGGGGAGGAAAGGGGGTAGAAGAGGAAGCGGGGCGGAATGAAGTAGGGAAGTCAGGACTTTGAGGTCTCGATAGACGATGTCGTGTTCATGAAGGTATCCGAGAGCAGAGACGATTTCGGCGCCGTAGAAGCGGGTGCGATCCTCGCTGAAGCCTTCGCGAAGACGCTGGACCTCTCGGTTGAGGTGGTAGTAGAGGTCCCCGCCGATGGCAAACTCCATCACGAAGCACAGCCGATCCACCGTCTGGAAGCTGCACCGCAGCTCCTGCAGCCTCCTTCTTCACCAACTCGCCCTACCTCTCTCTTCACTTCTCCTCCTTCCTCACTCTCTCCCTTTCTTCATCGCTTGGCTCAAAGCACAGTGGCACCCACAACAGGGACAGTTACAGACTGCATACGAACAGAGGTGGGGCAGGGCATAGCATGCAGGCTAGTGGGAAGTAGGAGGTGTAGGAGCAGGGTATGAGCAGACAGGAGGCGGGAGGTGGGGTCTGGGGGTGATTAGATGCAGAGGTGCAGAGGGGGAGGAGGTGCAGGAAAGCAGATGAGGATGGAGGAAGGAGGGGACCTTCATGTCGCGGTAGACGATGTGTTTGGAGTGTAGGTATCCGAGGGCGGAGATGCACTCGGCGGCGTAGAAGCGGGCGCGGGACTCGGGGAAGATGCGCTCCCGCTTGAGGTGGAAGAAGAGCTCGCCGCCGTTCGCGAACTCCATCACGAAGAAGAGCCGGTCCTCGTCTTGAAAGGCATAGCGAAGCCACTGCCAAACACAACCACTGCTCCGAGGGAGAAGGGGAGAGAGGGAACCTGGGTCCAGGAGGATAGGGGGCAAGGGGTGGAGGGACTAGAGGGGCACTATACTGGGGTGCGACTGGTGATCTGTCTATTGGGCTGCCATGGGGTAGAGGGGGCGGGGTAGAGGGGGTGGGGTTCATGCCGAGACATGCTGTTGGCGGAGAGGAGAAGGGGGAGGGGAAAGCGGAAAAGGAGGCGCTGAGGAGGCAGCGTAGGTGGTGCGAAGGAAAAGAAGGAATAGAAGGATCAGCTCGTGCAGCCGGCACTACGCTCAGCCAACCCAGGAGCACAATTCTCTCTCTGCCCACCGCTAACTAAGCTGCTCTGCTACTGCTGGAATGAACCGCACTGTATCACTGTCTTCATCACCTCTTGTGGGGGCCACTGTTTGCTATTCCTCTTTTACTAAAGCCATACGCCACTGCCTTTTTCAAAAATTTCTAGTAGAGAAGAAAGTAAAGGCGGAAAAAGTAGCTGGCTGGGTACCGTGAGGAATGGGTGCTTGGTTTTCTGCAGGACGCGGCTTTCCGTGAGGGTGTGCGCCACTTCATCCTGTCAATTTCTCTAGGCGTAGCAGTGTGTCGGTAGTTGTACTGCAAGCAAATGGGAACCTTTTGAATGATGACCTCTTTCTTGAGAATTTTGATGGCATAGAGTTTCTGCGACGCTTTCTCTTTGCAGAGGATGACTTTGCCGAAGGTGCCTTTGCCGAGAACCTGGAGGCTTAAGTTTTGCATTCGATGTTTGAAAAAAGTGGTGGAGGGTAAAATGTAAGCCTTGAGGAACTCGAAGTCCTCGAGTCCGACTTTGTCCTGCATGCGTCCGGAGAGGATGTTGGAGCCGTTGTTGGCGGGGTTGCTGGAGGCGGTGTCCATGTCCTCGCCGGCGTCCCCGGCGGCGTTGCTGGGCGAGGCTCCGTCCATCTCCATCCGCTCCTCCGCCTCCGCCTTCAGCTCCTCCTCCTTCAGCTTCTCGCTCACTCCCTGCATTTCTTTTTCTCTTCCTCCTCCAGTCTCCAGCCAGCCAGCCTCACCCGAATGTCCTTCAGCCATAGCTCTCGCTCCTCCGGCGTCTCCGTGTGGAAGGTCCGCTCGATCACCGTCGTCCACTGCAGACCGCGCACCAGGAACGTGTTCGCCTTCGGTCTTTCCACCTGCCCCATCCATCCCCTCACCTTCCATCCTCCCAGCTCTGCACAAAGGGGCACCTTCATAAGCTGGCAGTCCTTGACGGTGAAGTCGTTGAGAGGGTCGGAGTAGACGCTCGGCTCTGGCTTCGTCTTGAAGCCCAGTAGACTCCCGTCGTCGAAGAGCACGAAGTATCTGAAGGGATGGAGATTCTATCTGTGGGGGGAGGTTGGAGGAGAGAACCTGGGCCGCCAGTTCTTGATGTGCTCCCCGCGTTTCATGAGCCAGCCTTCCCGGATGATCTTCCCATTCTTCCCTTTCCCACTGCTCATCTTCTCCACAACCCCTGACAACCAAGTCCTCTACTTACACTCCCAAACCCCCTCTCTCCAATCCCACCCTCGCCCAGCAATGACGGAGATCATGGAACTACCCAGTTTTCGCACTACCGCGTAAACAAGGCACAGCAAATAATTCACTACATTGCACCATCCGCGCAGCATCTCAAAGCCCAGTTTTGGATTGGTGAAGCGAGAATGCGGTGATGAAGAGGAGGGAAGCCTGGCCTATTCCGTGGAGACAGGTGGCCAGTCTGTAAGGACGCGTCCCAGGCCTTTGGGGCAAGGCTTGCGCTGCGGGAGAGAGGGTGAGTGAGAAAGAGAGCAGGAGGAAAATCGATTCCCTACTTGGAACGACCAAGTTGGCGCAAGAAGCTCCCCCTCCTCCCCCCTCACCGATCTACTTCCGCCCACCGCCCTCCTATCTTCCCTACTTGCCCTCCTGCACTCATCTTCCTCCATTCGCCTCAAGGCAGCCGTTGACACTCCCCCTCATTCCCTTAGTCCTCCCCCGGCCTCTGCTGATTAACAGCAGAGCCCCACCCTCCATGCCGTCATACTCCCTCTCCAGGCTATCCTCGCCACGCACCTTCATCTTGTAAGCGCGCCAGAGCCACACCCAAAACACCTGCCTTATTGGCTAGCGTCAGCTTTGACGAAATTGAAGGGGCAGCTGAAGTGGGCTCAAAAACGGCTGCGATAAGGTGTCAGTTGGGAATGGGCGAAGGATGCAACAGAAAGACCTCCTCCCCAGGGCCTCCCTAACTCTATGCTCAGATTCTTTGCTGGGCTTTTCAGTGCAACATGTGTAGCGGGAGTTGCCCAGTTGGAGGCTGAGCGATGCAGGCCGGATGATAGGTGAGGAGAGGCAAATATTGACGCCTAAAAGGACTTTTTTTCTGCCCACCGCTCGCTGGCAGGAAAGGAACGAGAAAGCAAAACAGGCCTGGGAACTGGGCAGGGAGCAGGCAAAGGGGAAGGCAGCCTATCTACTCCCCCCCCTTCACTGGGAGGCGAAGGGCGTAAACAAGTGTGGCCTGCCCCCAGCTGCGTCCCTGGCAAGGCAGCACAGGGCCAAAGCGGCCCAGCTCATTGAAGGAGGGCGGTGCGGTGGGTCTTGAGGCGCCTCCCCCTCCCCCCCCCCCCTTTCCTCGTGAGAAGAAATGAGTTGAAGAAGAAAGGTGAGGGGGCGCTCACACTGCCCTTCGGCGAGGTGCCCCTTCCGCTCGCTCAGCCCATCTCTCTCCCTTTCCAGCTTCCCCCTTCATCCAGCCCACTCTCACAGCCTACTTTCCACCCCCGCTCTCCTCTACGCTCTCTTCTCAGCCCCCGGCTGCGTCGGTCCTGCCACGAATTCCTCGCCTGCGCTCCCGATACTTTTTCTCTGCCCTCTCAAGCCCTCTACCGTACTAGAGGCCTATTTGCGCCGTTTATTTGCTTCCTTGCAGTCAGTCACCTTTTTGTGCAAGCAACTAAGCGTGAGTACTCAATAGATGCACTGCCTTTCTCGTATTTACTGCCAGACATTGAACCGTCAGAAAAATCACCAACGACTAAAATAACAGGAGAAGAATGGGAAAAGTCCATAATAGAAATTGAAGTCTGGAGTTGGATGGCTAGAAGAAGAGTGATTGTTTGGAGACAGTGGCAGTAGGCAGTGTAGGATCTAGAGCGAGTTAGTGGAGGTCCATCCAATGGCAGCGGCTACATCAGCGACATGGTTGCGCACCGCAGCATCCAACACCGCCACCACCTCCTTCACGGCCGCCAGCCCTCCATCCACCACCTCTCCTGCAATCCCCTCTCTCTCAGTAAGTCCCAGCCCCCTCCCCTGCTGGCACCCAGGAGGTTGAAGTGAAGGCGGTGATGTAGCTGTAGGAGAAGGATGGAGTTGGTGCGGGGTAGGGCGGCGATGGTGAGGCGGGGCATGGCCTGGCTGGCCTCCTCGGCCTGGCCGGTGTCCACGAGGAGGCGCCCGTCCACGGCGCCCAGGGAGACGGCGCCGACGAGGCCGCGGACGGCGATCCCCGCGTCCGCCAGGGCCAAGGCCGCCGCGTTGATGGCCACCGGGAGGTTGGCACCGTCCGCCTCCAGCACCTCGGCGAAGATGTCGATCTGGGAGTTGGCGTAGGCGGAGGTGAGGATGGCCGCCTGGAACACCGTCTCCAGGGCCTGCCGGGCCTCCGTCGTCTTCCGGTCCCCTCGGGGACGAACCTAAACCGGGAGGGAAGGGGATGGGGAGAGGTGGAAGGGGGTGAGAAGGGGGAACCTTGCGATCGGGTGTGGAGAAGGTGGCCATGGAGTACTGGCAGTTGACGATGCAGGAGCCGTCGGGCTCCTTGCGGGCCTTGGCGCGGTTGCGGATCTCGTGCGGCCCGTACACGGCCACCAGAACCTTTGTCAGTCCTGGAAAAGGGAGGGGGTTGGGGAGAGGGATGAGGAGGGAATAGAAGAAGCCTTGTTCGAGGTAAGCGGATCCATCCGCCTGTTGGTAGACACCGAGGCGACAGGAGATGCGGCGAGCTTCAGCCGCCTTCCGTCCATCCATGCGATAGCCATGCTCCGAAATTACGTCCATCTCTATTACCTGACAAAATGAAAAAATAATTATCAATGAAAGATGTCACTTTGACGATGGACATTTTATTATCGTTTAATGCCAGTGTTTCAAAAACTAACTTACGTTTTAGGGCGAAAAATAAGAAGCAAGTGTGTTAATTCGTCGTCGCGTTAACTTTGCTCATCATGGTCTGAAAAACACTTTTGGGAAAAGAGAAGACTGGAATACAATTCTGCAAAAACTACTTCAGCATAAATGGTCATAATGCGACGGTTGGCATTCATGGCCTTCTCAATGCATCGATACAAACACCCGTCCTCCTCCCCGCTCAAGGTTCGACCTGTCATTGAGCCATCAACCGTCAAGAGGCAAAATGGACAAAGATAAAACCGTTAAATTCGAAAATGCAAGTGCGGAAGCAGGACTCCGTGAGTTTGTTGTAGACCGTGAGGAATTCTTTTAACTTCAATTTCCATTCTGAGGCATGAAACTAAATGAGGGAACGATTTAGTGACCTGTGAGGTATCCGCCTGCATGAAGAAATAAAAGCTCTAATTCTTCTTTCCTTCGCTGCGAAGGCATGATGCAAAGACATTCTCCATAGGACCTGAAAAAGGCGGGATTTCAAAACACAGCTTTTATTTCTTGCTTATTCCTCTTCCCATTCATTTCTTTTATTTGTTAACAAACGAATTCGACTAAAGATTTGTTTTGTTTTTGGAAGCGTCAGAGCTAACGGCGTTGGTCAAAGTGCCGCTTTTTCAAATCCTACTCCAGATAATACCATGTAGATGCAGCCTCTAGATTTGCTTCAAGGGAGATGCCTCAAATAGGTTCAAAAGCAATATTAAACCATATTTTGAACAATTTTAACATGACATTTGTTATGTTTAATCGGTCTTATAATTGTAAAAGAGTATTTGTCAAAAACTAAAATAACACAAAAAGTTTAATTTCGTTTGGGACAAAATTTTAACACAAATTAGTGGACACCTAGGAGCATCTACTGATAAATTTTTGTTAAAAAATAATGAGTAGATCTTGAGTTATAACTGTTTGAAATCATGAGCGAATAAATCACCCCCCCCCCCACGGTAGCAAACTTATTCAAAACTCATAAACTTGAAAAAAGAACCAGTGCCTTTCGCTGTTTTCTTGCTCTTTAGTTCAAGGAGCAGCCCACAACTAATGATGGGAATGTCATACTACATGCCAAAACTCAATTGTACAAAGGAGAATGATAAATGATAAATGTATTAGGGCACAGAGGACAACCTGCGTATGGCGTGGTCGGTACAATGTCATGAATTCAGCCAAAAAACAACAACTCATTGCTGCGGCAATGTAAGAAAATGACAAATGTATTGGGGCACAGAGGACAGTATGCGTAACGGGTGGTCGGTACAACGCCAGCGATTGATAGGAGACTTTGAAAGTCCACAAAAAGTTTAGGATAAAAAGTGCGGACAGCATCCGTCAAAATGAACTTTTATGGAGCAAGACATGATAATTGTGAGCAGAGTGGAGGCAAAGCTAGTGAGGCATGGGCGCTGGTTGGGTATTTGCGGGGGCGACGCTTAGGTGGCGGAGGACATGTCTGCGGAGCATAGCTGGACCCTTGGCCACGTAGTCGGAGGAGGAGCAGGCGCGGGACGTGAGGTCGATGCTGTCCGGCAGGCTGGCGCAGAGCCGATAGTGCATTGTGGAGATATTTGACTGGGAGCATGACTGCGTCTGAACTGCGAAACTTGTTATAGTGGATGTTGTTGGGCTCGCGGGTGGCACAGCGACAGCCGGGCTCATCGCAGCTGATGGGAGAATTGCTGTGGTAGACTGCTGACGTGGTTGCTGGCGCTGTTGTATCGGCCGTAGATCTTCTCGTAAAGCTTGCACTGGTAGGCCGAACCCCTACCTCAAAGGTTCCCAGTTCCATCCCTGCTCAAAATCGAACAGTCCAACCCAGTAGATTAATTGTAAATTTACAGATGTAAGCGATCAAGAACACAAACTACCTGCGGAAATTCGAAATGTGCACAGCCTGAATTATTTTTTCAGACCAACTTGTTGTTGCTTTTACGTGTTACCGAATTTTCGGCGCGAGCGTAGCGTTAGGGGAAATGTAGCATTCCTTCAATTTGATTGTTTTAACTAAAAACTAAT
>JASANA010008842.1:0-14809 GCA_030248095.1 Ptycholaimellus sp. GST1_10
TTTTTTGTGCATTATGACCATAACAGCTTGGACAATACAAGTCAAGATCATTTGCATCTGCTACAATTTGGGTGCAATGTCGGGGTAGATTTTCGCTTTTCGCTGCTGAATAAAGCGAGAAACGGCAGTCTCTAGCAGCGGTGTGTTCAGGTGCTGGAGGTGAACTGCGCAAAGGTCTGTGCACACATTTTCGCCGCCCACCCCCTCTGCAATATTCAAGCGGCCAACGCAATCCCTTTGAACCCCAGAGACATCCATGGAACTGGCTAGCTTTCAGTTCGCCAACATCCGACATGCCTTCAAAGCCCACCGAAGCCAAGCCTTCGAGGAGGGACATGGTGATTGATTTCCTCCCTTAACATCTACTGGGGAGAGAGGAATGAAAAGCTGCAGCAGAGGAAGGTGGTCGAACCACTGCACCGATCTTCAAGATGCTGAACCACGAGAGTCGCCTGGTGCGCGCCGTGCTTCGACTGCATCACTGGGCAGAGACTGGGCCGCACGGTCTGGCCTGGCACCTGCTTTGGAGTGGTCGACATCTCAGGTATTCGCTCTTTTGAGGGGCTAGTCAGCATTTCCAGCCTAGATCCAGAGATCCAAGGGGTTTTGGCCACATTTCTCAGAAAAGTATTCCATCTCTGGATCTAGGCTGGAAATGCTGTCAAGCATTCACTCTTATGAGGAGCTAGTCAGCATTTCCAGCCTGAATCCAAAGAACCCAGGGGTTTTGGCCACATTTCTCAGCAAAATAGTCCATCTCTAGATCTAGGCTGGAAATGCTCTCTGGCAATCACGCCTCAAAGAGCAGGCTCAATCGCTCCATAATCTTAACCTGATTGAACTAATGAGGTTGAAAGGCCGCACTGTCTTCGCTCCCTGAGCCGAGAGCAGCGCGTGAATCACTTCCCGCGCTCCGCGGAGCTCTGTCGCAAGGACCGCCTCTACGCCAACGTCCTCCGCATGCACCTGCAGCACCCCACAGGGGCCTGGCACTTCCTCCCCGAAAGCTTCCTCCTGCCCCAGGTCTCATTCTCTCTGCTTCATTTAGGATGACTGGAAAAGAGTTCTATCCCCTCCCCAGGAGTACGAGCGTTTCGCCCATGCCACCTCTGAAGGCAGTGGCAGCTTCATCGTGAAGCCAGTCGGCTCCAGCCGGGGTCGTGGCATTTTTCTGGTCACTCAGGTCCTTCCTCCTCTCCTCACACCTCCATAGGGTAAGGAGAGGGTGTATTATAGGCAGAGGAAGCAAGGAATCTGCCTGAACCTCACCTAGCCTCTCGCTACCTGTCCGACCCTCTGCTGATAGACGGGCACAAGTTCGACCTCCGCCTCTATGTGCTGGTCACCAGCTTCCAGCCCCTCATCGCCTACATCTACCCGGTACTCTCTCCTTACACTCCCTCAATTCATTTCATCTCCTCCCCGCCTCCCAACCCAGGAAGGCCTAGTCCGCCTCTCCTCCGAGCCCTACCAGGCCGGAGCTCTGGAGCAGCACCTCATCCACCTCACCAACTACAGCCTCCAGCGACACTCCGCCAGCTACAATCGGTCCCCTCCCATCCCCCCTCCAATCCCTTCCTAGTCTAGGAGAACTGGATGCCCTAAAGGGATGCGGATGAAGGCCGTGGACACAAGTGGAGCCTGGGCGCATTCCTCCGCTGGCTTCGCTCTGAGCGCCGCTACTCCCCTGAGTGTCCTGCGCCCTCTATCCTTCCCATAACCTCAGCTAATGCTGCCAGCTTCAGTGCTGATGGCTCGCCTGGAGAGCCTGCTGGTGCAAGCCCTCCTCTCCGTCCAGGCCCCCGTGGGTGCCGCCAGTCACGCCTTCGTGCCCTTCCTCGGCAACTGCTTCGAGGCATTTCCCGCTCCTCTTCCTCTATTCCTCAATCCTATGAATTGTTTTCCAGCTGTTCGGCTTCGACATCCTGCTGGACAGTGGACTAAAGCCATGGCTGCTGGAGGTGAACCTGTCACCGTCCCTGACCTGGTCCTGCTATCATCCCCCTTGAGCCCCAACTGATGAGCTAGGGCAGTTTCAGCGACACTCCCCTGGACTATGTCGTCAAGGGCAGCCTGCTCTGCGACCTGCTCCATCTCATCGGCCTCCCTTCTGCCTCCAGTCGGGCGCAGCGGGTTTGGACGGCCCCTGTTTCCCAGTACCCCCACGAAATCACCAAAAGACTCCAACTGGAGGTAGCCCGGAAGGGCGGCCCAGCCGCTGAACAGCTCCTTCGACATGCAGAGGCTGTCAGACGACGGCCGCGGCCCCAGAGCGCCTCCGTCAAGGCTGCTAAAGCAGCCCGCGCCCATATGCTCCGCGTTCTCACAATATGCCGGCTCAAGGACAGGGCAGAGGAAAGGCAGTTTGCAGCGGCAGGCAGCCAATCGCTCCGCGCCCCATCTCCTGCGCTCCCTCAGCCGTCCACGTCTCCTCCAAGCACTGGCTGCTCAAGCTAGTGCTGAAGCTGCCCGTGCCGGGGCCTTCCTGCGCCTGTGTCCGGCCCCGCTGAGTCTGGCTCTGCACCGGTTTGCACATCTGGGATCCTGGGGGTGATTTATGCCTATCCCTTTTTCAATCAACTGTAATTCAAGATCTACTAAACATTTTGCAGAGGTTCAATTATAGTTGATTGAAAAAGGGGTAGGCATAAATCAGCCCTAGGATAACCTTTGTCCACTCCTCTCACAGAGCTCAGCCCTGACCCTATAGGCCCTACTTCGAGCCGCTGCCTCTAGCTAGCGAGCGGGCGCCGGTGGCTGTGGACGAAGAGCTGCACAGCCTCCTCCACCCCAGTCCAATAGCAGTCGACCAGTCAGGCCTTCTTAGTCTGATCCTATTGGTCAAGCAGAGACCAGAGGCTGGCGCAGGGAACAGCTGAGAGCGGAGCTGGCGGATGCGGGGCGGCAGGAGCTGGCCCATCTGAGCAAGGAAGTACGGGAGGCACTGCTTGCGGCCGGTTTGCTGGAGCGCTGTCGTGCCTATGAGGCTAGGGTGTCGAGTCTAAGCGGTGCCTCTGCTTCTTGCCTCAATCTCTGGCCTGCTAAGGATTGGCAGGAGTTGCAGATGGGCGGCGAAAGTTGGCGGAGGTCAACGGCTGTGCAGGACGGCAGGTTGCTCGGGAAAAGAATTTGGACTCGGCCAAGGAAAATAGAGCACTCAGTTCAGTAGATGCATAGTGTTTTGCTGACAATCCGAGTCTAATCTGATGCTGATGGAAGTTGAAAAATGGGAAAGAAGAAAATGGGAATTTCATAAAGTAGCAAATTGAAAATAGTGTTTTCGAAAATTCAGCTAATGATCAAATTTTAGTACCATTGATATTCAACGTTCAGCATCACTTTCAGTCTTCGACACTACGAAAAGTCTTTTGAACATTCACAAAAGCACTGCTGCAGTGACATAAAGCCAGCCTAAAACTCAGCCTTAAACTTCCCACGCAGACTTCTTCAGTCGAAAGCAGAGAACAAAGGCGCCTGGATGGTTGCCGAGGACTACCGGAGCAGGGGCCTAAAACCGCGTCTGGCGACGGACGCTTCCAATAATCCTCCAAAGCCTCCCTCCATTCTCAGCCTCCTTCCAGTTCTCAGTCCATTCGCCTGGTTGGAGACATCATGTCCGTGGCCAGCTCCAAGGAGCGGAAGGACTCCTCCTCTTCCTCCTCCTCCTCCGACTCTGGTCTCCCTATTCCCATATGTGCTACTGGTCATGACGTCATTGGGGGGCCTCCTAGATGGAGAGAGTGGGAGCAAGACGGTGAGTCGCTCGGGGAAGAGCTCTGAGAAGGCAGCAGAGGCGGATGCGGACTCTGATGACTCCGCCCTCACCGACGCCGATGACACCAACAGCGAGGTGGACCCTGAGATCAAGTGCGGCATCAGCTTTTCATGCACTTCCTTGAGTTCTAGAGGTTGCATTGAAGACAGATTATCGACGAAATGGACGCGGACGATGGAAAGGCTGAGGAGGAGCTGCCACAGGAGAAGGTCCATTTCAACCATCCCTTCACAGAAGCTTCTTTTTAAAAACCGAAAACCCTTTTTAGTCAACCAGGAAGACCAAGATCAAGCAGGTACGTTTTTAGAGGCTCTCACGTATTCTCCGTGCCTCTTCCCCAATTGTTTCCCTTTTGCTTTGCGCACTATGCTTGGGTAAAGTGTGCAGGAAAATATTCTGAGACTGGGTGTTTGTGCAGATCTTGCTGGAGTATGCCCAGCTCAGTTCCACCCACGCAGTCCCACACATCGGCGAAGCTCACACCTATCGGTGCTCAGCCCTCCTTCTATGGCTCTAGCAGAAGCCAGAGAAAGTTGTGCTGCAGAGTGATCATCTTCTGGTCCATCATCCTCTTCTGCTGCGCCGTGGTCTTCGGCTACCTCTTCTCCAGCACCATCACCACCTACTTCTCCTACCCCGTCAACGTCGAGATTTCTGTTCCCCCTTTTGCGCCTCATCCCTAGCCTCCGAACACCCTCCCTGCTTATTCAGATGGAGAACAAGGAGCGTGTGTTCCCCGCCGTCACCATCTGTGAGTGCCATTCAAATGTTTCTGAGCATGGGTGGAAGTTCTTTCTTGATGTCCAGGCAACCTGAACCCTTACAAGCGCTCAGAGCTGGAGAAGTTTGACGAGCTAGCCGGCCTGGTCACGGCCTACGAAGTGGCCGGGGATGATACCTGATGCTTTCTTTACCGCAACTCAACATGATTGCTGATCTTAGCGCACGTTTGGAATTCGGCAATGAAAGCTCTGCAGTGGCATCAATAGAAGGCACAGGGTAGCATTGCGCAAGGCAGAGAAGTGGAGCTGTTGTCCTGACGACCTCTGAAAGCTTGCTGAAGCAGAAGGCTTGGAGGCTTTAGCTGCAAGCAGGGTGAAGAAGCTCAGTTGTGCAACGTGTCCCAGTGACAGAAGCAGGCATGGAGGCGGATAGCAAGTCTGACCAGCTTCCTCCGCCGAATCCACCCGTTCCTCATATACCCTTTCACTGCAAGAACAATAAGACATCATAATATGGAAAGGCGGAGGAGGTGAACCCCTACGACCTGATGGAGGAGGAGGAGGAGGATGTGGACCCAGAGCTGGCGGCCATTCTGGCCGAACTCAACGCCGACCAGCATCGAGAGGAGCCGGGACAAGGGCTGAAGGAGAAGGTTTGCCTGGTTCTTTCATCTTGGCAGCCGAGTACTGGAATTGCAGTCCACGAGGAAGACCAAGGTGAAGGGCATAATGCGGGAGTACGCCCAGCTCTCCTCCACCCACGCCGTGCCGCACATTGGGGAAGCCCACACTTATCGGTGAAGACATTTTTTTGCCTAATTTGTGGTTATGTTTTGGTCCTAAACAAGTTTTTAGCCAACTTAAAGCTAGACAGGCATGGGGTATTTGTGCAGGAACTTTGACTTGGTGATCAGTGAACCCAGCTAAACTGGCAGGGTGATAGTATTCTGGTCGCTGGTCCTGTTCGTGTGTGGCGTAGCCTTCTGCTACCTCTTTTATTCCACCATGCGCATCTTCCTCCGCTTTGAGACGCAGATGGAGACTCGCGTTCCCTCCTATACTCACCTCTTTTCACTCCCCCCTCATCCTTCTTTGCAGATCCACAGTGAGCAGCGCATCTTCCCCGCCATCACCTTCTGCAACTTCAACCCCTACAAGAAGTCGGAGCTGATGCAAGAGCCTGCACTTGCGGCTTTGGTTTGCCTCCCTCCCTACCCTCCTCCATCCTCCTTCTATCACCCTCTCTCTCTACAGGTGGAAGCCTTTGAAGCTGGCAGTGAATAGCGCCACCTATGAGCCCTGTCTTTCACTCCAAGTGATCCAGAGACTCATTGCACCATTTCATGACTTTCGTTGCACACCGAGACAAGCACAGGCTAGAAACAACTGTACAAGCCCTGTCAGCCAGACGGCAACGGGGGATTGAAGGGGCCAATAAGAGGCTAGCTGGGATCGCATCCGCCGCAGTGCTTGCAGCAGAAGTGGTCCTTGAAGAAGTTGCGGCAGATCTTGTACTGGATCCCGCTCAGGCGGCCTAGACAGCTTTCCTGGGCCGCCGTCAGCTCTCTGCAAAGGCCGCAAAGGCTTCGGAGGGAGGGGAGGATGGTGTAAGGGACCTGGCAGAGGGCGTCGGTCTGCTGGGAGGAGGGCGAGGCACTGGAGGGCGAGTTCGAAATAGCTCTGGCTTTTGCGTTGCCTGCCAGAATAGCATTGTTCAATTGGAACGACGAGAATAGAATATCAAAGGCTTTTGAAGTCGGCAACAATGGCTCCAGCATTATTTTTCATTCCCAAACAGCACTGTTTTGCTGTTTGAGTGACAAAGTTTGATATTTGGCGTAATAAAAGGAATATTTGGCCATTTATGGAAGCAAGGATATTTGGCGTAATAAAAGGGCGGAGAAAATGAAATAAAGGAACCGGAGCGACGTGGTCCAAATCGGGGTCATGGTCAATGCCGTGGTCGGCGAGGTATCGACGGACGACGTTGACGTCCTCTGTGAGTGAGTACTGGAACTCCGCGATGCTGCACCCGATCGTATCCGCTCCCTCCGGCAGGCACTGCTGCAATCAGACTGCTCTTTGTCTTTTTCAGGGTATGAAAGAATTAATTTCTGGAAAAGTCGAAAGTCTAAAAAGTAATTTGTCAATTTTTTTTAAAAATAATAAATTTTTTACGGCTTAGTAGATTTTTAACTTGTTAAAGTTAAACATAGATATTTGGGAAAATTTTGAAATATCGACAACGGCGGTGTTTATGTTTGACAAATTAAAATTTTTGAAAAAAAACGAGCTATAAAAAATTGAAATATTTGTCATTTTTTAAATTTCGTAAATCCCAAAAAAATTAATTGTCTTTCATACGCTCGTGTTATCTGAGCGAAACTGAAAGTCTGTGAGTGCTGAAAGTGACATGTTTGCAGAAAAAAAGGGTAGGGGCGTTTAAGCTGGAAAGCAAACCAATTATCGAATTTCTCATACAAGCCTTTACAAATGGTCCTAAAAAGTAACCGAGGTGTCCTGACGACACTCAGCAGTGCCGCAGTTGAGCCAGTGTCCGAGGGAGCTGGAGAACTGGTTGGGGCAGGGCCCGTTCGGGTCGCAGCACGGATGACAGCCTCTCTGAGTCGGCCTTCAATCCTCCTCTATCCTCATGCTCTTTCCCACCTCCTCTCCGCTCAACGTCAAAGGGCGACTGGGTCGAGTCTGGCTGGACATCACCCGCACCTCCACCTGGATCCGCCCCGCGTTCTTCTCCAGCCGCGTCTTCAGTTCTTGGCTCAGCTTCAGGCCTCAAAACTTCCGCACTTTCTCAAGCCCCATTTTGAGGGGCTGATAGAGCGACCCTTGGCGTGCTTCTGGGCAATCTTGTCCAGGTCCTCCTTGGAGGGGACCTTGAGCTGGCGGTGGATCTCGTAGCGTCCACTTTCAATCTGCACAGACCCAGAGCAACTCTGTAGGCAAGGTGTTGGTGATATGATGAGGTGGTGCCTGGGTGCAGACGTCGGAGAAGGGTCTGGCTTCATCGTCACCCAGCCCGCTGAGATACTTCTTCCGCTCATCACCCAGCCTCTGCTCCACATCCGATGTGGTGGTGCAAAGGTCGCAGTAGCGGCTGCAATGAAGAAGTTCAGGGATGGGTCTAGGATTTGATGATAGAGATGAAAGTATATGAGCCAAGATAGAGAAGTGATGGGGGAAGATGGAGTGAAGAGGTAAAAAGGAAATACCAGTATTGCTTGTCGTTGTACTCCACCAGCGTGCTCTGATCATCGCACTTAGAGGCCAGCAGTCCGCTCTCTGGGATGGCTTGGTAGGGCACATCAAAACGCAGGCCGAATCCGGCATCAATCAGGGGCACCTTGTGATACATTCATTGCATTCTCTCATCAAGGTGCTGGGAAAAGGACTCACTTGGATTTTGGCCGTTATGTCGCCGGAGAGGAAGGACAGGTCTTCCGAGACCTGAATTGGACGGCTGAAGGTTTTGGAGGGAAGGAGAAATGGGAGTGGAGCCTGGATGTTGTCGAAATTGATGGTGTACTGGCCGGGAGCCCGAATGTAGTAGGCCTTGCGTCCATGCTGGTCCCGGATGCTTACGTCTTGCTTCTTTGAGCTCACCGCATTACGCACTGCAATCAAAAGGTTTTTCTCTATCAACAATTAAGCTAAATTTATTTTGTCTTGTTTTAAAAAATCCATTGGCTCTCAGTTTCGAAATCAAAAAATCCATTGGCTCTCAGATACTCATCATTGTTTCAGATTAGCACCTTCAGCATGCAAGGCGTAGGAAGATCCATTTCTAAGTGCTAACTGACCTATTCTCGTTTCTGTTATCATTTGTTCTTACAACTTTGCTTTACCACATCAACGCTAACACAGGTCTAAGTCTTTTTTCGCAAAAGGACAGGAAAAAAATTAGAACAGAAAATATGATAATTTCGCTTGGGCAGAAAGGCATGACGGCATCCAGGTCCTAACCTCCACGGCACTTGTGAAGACGTGCCTCTTCGAGCAGTATGAATAGGTCAGAGGCTAGAGCAAGGCCAGCCAGAGGGAGGAGGAGTAGGAGGCCTTGCATGAGGCCAGTCCTGTCAATGTCTGCCTTCTGAGGACCTTCCCACTGGCGGCGTTGGGGCGGAGGCGAATCCGGATTGTGGGATCGCGGGGCGCAAAGAGTGGACCGCACACACGTGTCCATGTCCACCCTCCAAACTCTCCATTACACCCGCCCTCCTCCGCGCTTCCCTCCCTTCACTCCCAAAGGCAGCGTACGTCGACCACGCACTCGTCATCTCCCCTCCAGCTCACCCGGAGCTCCTAGCCGCTTCCATCACCACCTATCTCATCATTCGTCATTTTGCATCACTTCTCATTTATCATAATTTTTCATTTATTATCTTTTTCATAAATTCACTTTTCTTACTTGTTATTTTGTAGCCTCGGAAATAAAACGAAAATGGCACAAAAAAGCAAACTAGAAAATTGTGCAGTGGCCGCTTTTGCGCCCCACTGATAACAGACACCACAGCCCATGCGTACACAACTCAGCAGGGTGAAATAGGGAAGATTTGAAAAAAGCAAGTATGGCATAGCTCAAACTTTGAGCCATGATGCGCCGTTGTCATCGATATGCCAGTAGATCTTCTAGGAGAAAATTCGATGCCCTCATCGTCGGCGGGGGTTCAAACTATTCTCCCACCTTTCTATCATCCTCAATTCAGTTGAATGCCAGGTCACAACGGGCTCGTGGCTGTGAGCAGTCTTTCAGCGCTCTTCTAGCATCGTTCAGGAATGATGGCTTGAGACTCTCTAGGCAGCCTACCTGGCCAAGGCAGGGCGTTCAGTCTGCGTTTTGGAAAGACGACATGTGGTGGGCGGAGCTGCCGTCACCGAAGAGATTGTGCCCGGTTTTCCACATCCCTTTTCTTAGTCTCTTTTACTCCAATTTTAAAACCTCTAACAAATTTAATCCCAAATTAAATTTTTGACCGCGGAGCGGCCCGAAGGGCCGCTCCGCGGTCTATAGAGGTTACTCAACTTTTGTCCTCATATATATGTATACTAGTAATATTGGTCATTGGCCGCGCTTCGCGCGGCCACCTTTTGGTGCATCGTTTGGTGCACAATCATGCATTACACCTTTGAACCAGGAACAAACTGCATGCTGGTTCATATCAAGCTTCTCATCCATTTTAATGCCAATTTTGGATTCTTTCTATATTTCTTGAATGGGTCCAAGGTATAGGACATAAGTACAGGTAGGCTTGTGTTGATATTGCTCACTGAACATCAACCACAATCAATTCAAAGATCGACTTAGTCCAGCCTATCATGATTCCAGTCTAGAGATAGACTAATCGCAACAAGCAGTGGATGTCAGCACTGAGAACAAATATTTGCCATATAAATGCCTTGAAACATCTGGTCACCAAGTAGGGCCCAAATCGCAAAAATTGACTTTATTAATGATTTTTTTTGCTACAATAGTTTTAATAAAATGAAAAAGTAATTTGATGGCCTTAAAAAGAATTGTTCAGGCTTAATTTTAAAAAATAATTCACCAAGAAAAATTTAAAATTGAATGTGCTGGAGCAAAGTAAAGTTAAAAAAGACCCAAAAATGCCAAAAATTGAAACGTTTTTAGTCATAATTCATTTTTAAGGAAAAACTGCGAGGACGAGAAATTATATTTTGTCAAACTTGCTGAGATCTATCCAAAATGCTATCATATGCCTGGATACACTGTGAATCCATTTTGCACCGAGGCCATTCCGAAAATGGCATCACCCGTAATTATATAAGATATATATATATATATATATATATATATATATATATATATATATATATATATATATATATATATATATATATATATATATATATATATATATATATATATATATATATGTATTTCTGGAAATGCTGTCCACGGGCGAATTCTCAACGGATTTGGACAAACTTTTTTTTCCTGAAAGGTAATGCTATTTTAGGAAGATCTGGAGGGGTAGACCCGGTTTCCGAGCATTTGAAACATTACTTTTTTGGGTAGAAAGGCCAGAAAATTGCAATATACCGTTTTTGCGCTGTAGCACCTGTAATCTTGAGAATTGCACAGAACACTTGAGTTTTTTTGTTCACAAGTCGTATATAACGATTCCAAATCTGTGCTTACTTTTGAAAATGGTTGAGAAACCACAGACTTGCCCTCTTGAGTGACGAACTTTCACGCATGACAATAGAGTCAATAATTATTAGCAGCTGAACGGATGATAATTGCACAGAAGACTTGAGTTTTTTTGTTCACAAGTCGTATATAACGATTGCAAATCTGTGCTTACTTTTGAAAATGGTTGAGAAACCACAGACTTGCCCTCTTGAGTGACAAACTTTCACACATGACAATAGCATCAATAATTCGTAGCAGCTGAATGGCTGATAATTGAACAGAACACTTGAGTTTTTTTGACCGCGGAGCGGCCCGAAGGGCCGCTGCGGTCTATAGAGGTTACTCAACTTTTGTCCTCATAAATATATATATATATATATATACATATATATATATATATATATATACATATATATATATATATATATATATATATATCTGCAAGTGCTGGGCACGGGCGAGATCTCAACGGATCAGGACATACTTTTTTTTTCCTGAAAGCTATAATGTGCCGCTTGGATCCTGGGGGGGAGCTGGTGCCGGACCATTAGAAACATTACTTTCCTGAGTAGGAAAAAGTTTTCCCGAAAATTACCAATTTCCTCTGTAGCATATGAACGGCTGAGAATTGCACACAAGACTTGAGTTTTTTTATTCACAATTCATGTATGCTGGTTCTAAATCTGTGCTTACTTTTGAATTTGGTTGAGAAACCACAGACTTTTCCTTTTGAGTCAAGAATTTTCATGTTGAATGGCTGAAAATTGCCCACAAGACTTGAGTTTTTTTGTTCACAATTCATAACTGCTGATTCTAAATGTGTTTACTTTTGAATTTGGTTGAGAAACCACAGACTTTTCCTTTTGCTTAATTTTAGGATTTTGCTACATGTTAAGATGCTCCGCGGTCACCTATTGCGCTTTGCGCCATATACTTGTTTTGTTCACAAGTTGCATATAACGATTCCGAATCTGTGCTTACTTTCGAAAATGGTTGAGAAACCACAGACTTACCCTCTTGAGTGACAAACTTTCATGCACAGCAATGGCATCAATAATCAGTAACAGCTGAACGGCTAAGAATTGAACAGAGGACTTGAGTTTTTTTGTTCACAAGTCATATATAACGATTCCAAATCTGTGCTTTTTTTTTAAAATGGGTGAGAAACCACAGACTTGCCCTTTGGAGTGACGAAATTCCATGCATTCATATTGTAAGCTGGAATGTGGTGTGCTCCGCGGTCACCTATTGCGCTTTGCGCCATAAACTTGTTAATTAAACTAAAATAAATATTAAATTTCTTAAAATAAATCCCTTTTTCCAGGCTTTCGCTTCTCCCGCGCTTCCTACCTGCTCAGTCTCTTCCGACCCATTATCATCCAGGAGCTGCGTCTGAAGGCATCGCCAACTCTGCGCTTGTAGGCTTCTGGCAAGCAAAGGGAGTTGCTAGGAGTTCGGCCTGCGCTGGCACCTGAGGCAGCCGTCCTCCTTCACCCCCCTTCGCAACTCCAGCCAGAGCCTCCTGCTCGGCTCCGACGAGGCCCAGAATGCCCGCCAGATTGCCCAGTTCTCTGCCAAAGATGCCGAGGTCGGCTGGCTTTTCACTCCATCAGTCTGGAAGCTGATCCTATCTCCTTGCTTTGACAGGCCTTCCCCAAGTACGAGGCTTGGCTGGCGCGCATTGTGCAGGCTCTGGAGCCCTTGATGGACCAGGTTCTCTTGGCGCTGAGCTGGCAAATCGATGAGAGACAGGGCAATGCAAAGGCTCCGTTGGAACCGAGTAAACTGGGCTCTGTGGTCGGTTGGCGGCCCAGACTTCGGGAATTGGGCAAGCTCCGCTTTCTGCTCCGTCAATGTTTCTCCCATCCTGCCCCCTTCTCTCTCTGTCTGAGTTGGCCCAACGGAGCTGTTGAGTGGGAAGTTTGGGCGCGGGAGGCTTGGTGGACCTGGGCCAGCTGCTGACGGCTCCCATCAGTCGAGTGCTTGAGGAGTGGTTCGAATCGGAGCCCCTCAAGGCCACCCTGGCAACCGACGGCGTCATCGGCTTCATGGGCAGTCCTAAGACTCCCGGCTCTGGGTTTCCCTTCCTTTTCCTTCCGGGTCAAAGTAATCTAGAGAAAAGTACAATTCTACAAAGAAACAGTACAATTCTACTAAGGAAGGCTTAGAGCGTTCCTTAGTAGAATTGTACTGTTCCTTTCCCTCCGCGTACTTGCCGCAGACTATCTGAAAACGTGACATTGCCGCAGAGTTGGTGTGAGTTTGCCGCAGACTTTGATGGATTTTAACTCTGCGGCAAAGTCATAGTTTAAACAGTTATTTTGCAAATGTTGATTTTGCCGCAGACTTTTTTAAAGGTATGTTATTTCTGCGTTTTATGATGGTTGTAAAGTTGGATTTTGCCGCAGGTTTTGTATCATTTTGCCGCAGGCTTTGTGTTTTTTTGTTTGGATTTTGCCGCAGACTTTGTATGACGTTGCCGCAGGCTTTGTCTTCTTGCGTTGAATAGGATTTTGCCGCAGACTTTGTATGATTTTGCCGCAGACTTATTCGGTTGTGTGGTTTCTTCGATGCTATTAGTGATATCTTTTTGCAGGATTTTGCCGCAGATGATGTATGATTTTGCCGCAGACTTTTGTATTGGTATGTTATTTATGCGTTTTATGATGGTTGTAATGTTGCATTTTGCCGCAGGTATGGTATGATTTTGCCGCAGACTTTGTGTTTTTTTGTTTGGATTTTGCCGCAGACTTTGTATGATGTTGCCGCAGGCTTTGTCTTATTGCGTTGAATTGGATTTTGCCGCTGTGGTTGTATGATTTTGCCGCAGGCTTTTTCGGTTGTGTGGTTTCTTCGATGTTATTAGTGATATCTTTTTACAGGATTTTACTGCAGATGATGTATGATTTTGCCGCAGACTTTTTTAAAGGTATTTTTCTTTTTGGGTATATGATGGTGTTAAGAGAGTGTGTCTGTAAGGGTCGAGAAACTTTTTTACTCGGATTTTTGAAAGTTGGTCTCAATCGATAGGCTATATCATCG
This sequence comes from Ptycholaimellus sp. GST1_10, assembly GCA_030248095.1. Lineage (NCBI taxonomy): Eukaryota > Metazoa > Nematoda > Chromadorea > Chromadorida > Chromadoridae > Ptycholaimellus > Ptycholaimellus sp. GST1_10. The sequence continues at coordinate 13,712 of JASANA010008842.1, forward strand.
GATACATGGCCCTGAAAACCGTTTCCAGAATTTCAGCTTTGTAATAGAGATATGGCCATTTTTGTGAAATGAGGTCCAAAAATGGCCCAAAATTCCGATTTTTGAGATAAACGTTTTCAAATAGGCATATCTTGGGCTAGGAGCCACCAAAATCAATAATTCAAAAGCTCACCTGTTTCTGAACATTTAGGCAATGTTTTTACATCCCATTGACCTATAGCGGCATCATTTGGAGGGCCGTTAGAAAGGTATAAACCAAAAATTGACCAAATGTGAAATGTTCAAATTTTGTACATTTTGGTCATTTACTCCAGATTTTAAGTCAAAAGTCACCCTTTTTACGCCGGATTCTGAATTTTTGACGAATTTTGGATCTTGGGGCACCTGTCTTTTACCCATATTGATTAGCCGAATCCAAATCCATCGCTCCAAAGTTGATGATGTCTAGACCCAGCCCTATGTTATAACATAGGGCGATTTTTGAACTATACAATTTTTGCACTAAAAAACTTCCTATTCTTAGGATTCATTTTGAGCCAATTTCCTTTTAAGGCTAAGTTACTCCAGCCCTATAGCAGGTACCCATGCAGAAAAACCACTGGTTACTTCAAATTTTTGTTACAAAATGATCAAGATTAGAGCAGGTCGAATTTTTGCCCTAAGCTATAACATAGGCAAAAACTGGTCAAAAATATTTTTGTCTTAAAATTTGATTCCAATTCGCAAAATTCAAATTATGGACTGGGATACATCCAAAATTAGCGTATTTTGCTGTGGTTTTTTGTTTAAACAAAAATCTTCATGCAGCCAATTTTGGTCAAAATTTGGACAAAAATTACCACAAACTCAACCGGCTGAAATTCTCCAATTTTAAAGAAATGGCTAAAAATATGCTATTTTTGGATGTATCTGAGTCCATATTTTGAATTTTGGGAATTGGAATCAAATTTTAAGACAAAAATATTTTTGACCATTTTTGCCTATGTTATAGCATAGGGCAAAATTGAACTTGCTCTCAAATCTTGATCATTTTGAAAGCAAAAAATTTGAAGTAACCAGTGCTTTTTCAACAATACGTAACTGAACGAAGTGTTACAT
>JASANA010008843.1:0-21910 GCA_030248095.1 Ptycholaimellus sp. GST1_10
CACCCGCATCCTACTCTGATATTCTATACTTGTTACCAACCTAATATATGATATTTGTTTCAAATTTCTCTCATTTAATTTCCTCTATGGCTAATAAAAATGAGAATAACAAACAAATTACGATGGGCCCATGCTCTCTGCACTGTGACGAGCATAGGTGGAGTGATGCACTAAAGGTGCGCTACGTGAGATCAGCATTCTGGTGCATGTTCGGTGTTACTGCATACCAACCAGTTCTCATAGCCCAGTCTTACTACCCATGTTTGAAGGGTGTTTTGTACCAGTTAAGATGGGCCCATGCTCACTGCAATGTGACGAGCTTAGGTGGAGTGATGCACTAAAGTTGCGCTACGTGAGATCAGCATTCTGATGCATGTTTGGTGTTACTGCAGACCAACCAGTTCTCTCAGCCCAGTCTTAGTGCCCACGTTTGAAGTGTGCTTTGTGCCAGTTACGATGGGCCCATGCTCACTGCACTGTTACGAGCATAGGTGGAGTGATGCACTAAAGGTGCGCTACGTGAGAGCAGTATTCTGGTGCATGTTCGGTGTTACTGCATACCAACCAGTTCTCATAGCCCAGTCTTGCTGCTTACGTTTGAAGGGTGCTGTGTGCCAGTTACGATGGGCCCATGCTCACTGCACTGTGACCAGCATAGGTAGAGTGAAGCACTAAATCTGCGCTACGTGAGATCAGCATTCTGATGCATGTTTGGTGTTACTGCAGACCAACCATTTCTCTCAACCCAGTCTTACTGCCCACGTTTGAAGGGTGCTTTGTGCCAGTTAGGATGGGCCCATGCTCACTGCACTCTGACAATCATAGGTGGAGTGATGAACTAAAGTTGTGATATGTGAGATCAGCATGCTGGTGCATGTTTGGTGTTACTGCAGACCAACCATTTCTCTCAACCCAGTCTTACTGCCCACGTTTGAAGTGTGCTGGGTGCTAGTTAAGATGGGCCCAAGCTCATTGCACTGTGACAAGCATAGGTGGAGTGAAGCACTAAAGTTGCGCTATGTGAGATCAGCATGCTGGTGCATGTTTGGTGTTACTGCAGACCAACCATTTCTCTCAACCCAGTCTTACTGCCCACGTTTGAAGGGTGCTGGGTGCCAGTTAAGATGGGCCCAAGCTCATTGCACTGTGACAAGCATAGGTGGAGTGAAGCACTAAAGTTGTGCTATGTGAGATCAGCATGCTGTTGCATGTTTGGTGTAACTGCAGACCAACCATTTCTCACAGCCCAGTCATACTGCCCACGTTTGAAGGGTGCTTTGTGCCAGTTAAGATGGGCTCAAGCTCACTGCACTGCGACAAGCATAGGTGGTGTTATGCAGTAAAGTTGCGCTACATGAGATCAGCACTCTGGTGCATGTTCGGCGTTACTGCACACCAACCAGTACTCATAGCCCAGTCTTACTGCCCACGTTTGATGGGTGTTTTGTACCAGTTAAAATGGGCCCATGCTCACTGCAATGTGACGAGCTTAGGTGGAGTGATGCATTAAAGTTCCGCTACATGAGATCAGCATTCTGATGCATGTTTGGTGTTACTGCAGACCAACCATTTCTCTCAACCCAGTCTTACTGCCCACGTTTGAAGGGTGCTTTGTGCCAGTTAAGATGGGCCTATGCTCACTGCACTCTGACAATCATAGGTGAAGTGATGCATTAAAGTTGCGCTACATGAAATCAGCATTTTGGTGCATGTTTGGTGTTACTGCATACCAACCAGTTCTCACAGCCCAGTCTTGCTGCTTACGTTTGAAGGGTGCTGTGTGCCAGTTACGATGGGCCCATGCTCACTGCACTGTGACACGCATAGGTAGAGTGAAGCACTAAAGCTGCGCTACGTGAGATCAGCATTCTGATGCATGTTTGGTGATACTGCAGACCAACCATTTCTCTCAACCCAGTCTTACTGCCCACGTTTGAAGGGTGCTTTGTGCCAGTTAGGATGGGCCCATGCTCACTGCACTCTGACAATCATAGGTGGAGTGATGAACTAAAGTTGTGCTATGTGAGATCAGCATGCTGGTGCATGTTTGGTGTTACTGCAGACCAACCATTTCTCTCAACCCAGTCTTACTGCCCTCGTTTGAAGTGTGCTGGGTGCTAGTTAAGATGGGCCCAAGCTCATTGCACTGTGACAAGCATAGGTGGAGTGAAGCACTAAAGTTGCGCTATGTGAGATCAGCATGCTGGTGCATGTTTGGTGTTACTGCAGACCAACCATTTCTCTCAACCCAGTCTTACTGCCCACGTTTGAAGGGTGCTGGGTGCCAGTTAAGATGGGCCCAAGCTCATTGCACTGTGACAAGCATAGGTGGAGTGAAGCACTAAAGTTGCGCTATGTGAGATCAGCATGCTGGTGCATGTTTGGTGTAACTGCAGACCAACCATTTCTCACAGCCCAGTCATACTGCCCACGTTTGAAGGGTGCTTTGTGCCAGTTAAGATGGGCTCATGCTCACTGCACTGCGACAAGCATAGGTGGTGTTATGCAGTAAAGTTGCGCTACATGAGATCAGCACTCTGGTGCATGTTCGGTGTTACTGCATACCAACCAGTACTCATAGCCCAGTCTTACTGCCCACGTTTGATGGGTGTTTTGTACCAGTTAAAATGGGCCCATGCTCACTGCAATGTGACGAGCTTAGGTGGGGTGATGCATTAAAGTTGCGCTACATGAGATCAGCATTCTGATGCATGTTTGGTGTTACTGCAGACCAACCATTTCTCTCAACCCAGTCTTACTGCCCACGTTTGAAGGGTGCTTTGTGCCAGTTAAGATGGGCCTATGCTCACTGCACTCTGACAATCATAGGTGGAGTGATGCATTAAAGTTGCGCTACATGAGATCAGCATTCTGATGCATGTTTGGTGTTACTGCAGACCAACCATTTCTCTCAACCCAATCTTGCTGCCCACGTTTGAAGGGTGATTTGTGCCAGTTACGATGGGCCCATGCTCACTGCACTGCGACAAGCATAGGTGGTGTGATGCAGTAAAGTTTCACTATGTGAGATCAGCATTTTGATGCATGTTTGATGTTACTGCTGACCAACCAGATCTCACAGCCCAGTCATACTGCCCACCTTTGAAGGGTGCTTTGTGCCAGTTAGGATGGGCCCTTGCTCACTGCACTGCGGCAAGCATAGGTGGTGTGATGCAGTAAAGTTGCGCTACATGAGATCAGCATTTTGATGCATGTTTGATGTTACTGCATACCAACCAGATCTCACAGCCCAGTCATACTGCCCACGTTTGAAGGGTGCTTTGTGCCAGTTAAGATGGGCTCATGCTCACTGCACTGTTATGCAGTAAAGTTGCGCTACATGAGATCAACTCTCTGGTGCATGTTTGGTGTTACTGCATACCAACCAGTTCTCATAGCCCAGTCTTACTACCCATGTTTGATGGGTGTTTTGTACCAGTTAAGATGGGCCCATGCTCACTGCAATGTGACGAGCTTAGGTGGAGTGATGCATTAAAGTTGCGCTACATGAGATCATACATTGGCATTTTTTTGAAAAGCCAAAACATGTAAAGATAAAATACCTGAAATTCGACAAAATTCCGAACATGTAAAATTCGTTTAATACGAGTAAAATAAAAAATATGAGCTTTATTTTCATTTCCAGGAGCTTTTCATGGAGTTTCCAGGAGGCAAATTTTTAGCTGTAGTTTTTCATGGAGCGTTTCAGGGAGCCTGAAATTATTTACTGGAGTTTATCATGTTTGACGTTTTTTATTTTTTTATTTGCTAAACTGGAAATAAAAAAAATATTAAAAAGAGTTATAAAATTTATTTGGATGCTATAAAATTTAGTTTTGACGCGTAATATTGCTTTTTATGCTTTGTTTTATGTGGGTGGTTACTTTGCAGATGTTTTATACATGTATTTTGTGTTTTTGGTGGAACTGTGACAACTGCGTTTTTGCCAAAATGGAATTGTCGCACATCCAAAGCACCCAGACCGAATTACATGATGCACAGGGCTGCAAATGCATTTGTACAGTGTATTCTTGCATTTTTCAATGTAAAATCAGCATGGAACAGTCATGGAAACTTCTGGGGTCATGGAATCAAGGGGTTGGCTGTCTCATGGAAATGTGACAACTGCGTTTTCGCCAAAATGGAATTGTTGTGATTCAACCTCACCCATACCGAATTCCATAGTGCACAGTGTTGTAAATGCATTAGTACAGAGTATTCTTGCATGTTTCAATGTAAAAACAACATAGTACACTCATGGGAGCTTCTAAGGTCACGGAATCCAGGGGGCGGCTGTCCCATGGAACTTCGCCAACATGGGATTTCAAAGCTAGCACCTAACCCAGACCGAATTCCATGCTGTAGTGCTGTAAACGTGTTTGTACATTGTAATTACACATGGAAAAAGCAAAAACATGGAAAACTATGTCATATTTTTATACTGCCATGCTTGGAAGTACTTTGCTGCTAATTTAAGACATTCAAATGGCCCCAGTTATTATCCTTGGAGGGAGATTCCAAGTACTAACCATGGCTTTGGATGTGAGCCTGTGTTGTGCCCCGCTTCTTTTTCAGGATTTTAACTCTCTCAAAGCTTCATAATCACAGTCGTGGGGGCTGGCCAACTCCCCGTTTTACCTTCTGGATACTCAGGTTTAAAGAGAAAGTGGTTTAAAGACGAAACATTGGCATAATTAGCAATTAAATAAAGGCTAATCTTCCACCCCAGCTATTTGGCCACAGAATTTTTTCTTTTAATGTCAGCATGAAACTGACTGCAGATCTGAACGAAGTTGACACCGTGGCAGTTTTGAGAGAAAACCGGGCTCAAAAAAGTAGGAAAATGACCAAGAACGGGTCGACAACAAAATGCCACTTCAGAACTTGTAAAATAGCCGCATCAGGGCCTCCACTTTTTATATGCTTGTCTTACCATCTATTATAATACAAGATAAACTCATTTATCTATGCTCCATCTAATAACTGATCAATAAACCTCCATGGTGGAGGCCTTTGAAACATAAGGGGTCTGGTTACTGAGCTTCCTATGTTATAACATAACATCGGGGGAGGCCTTTGAAACATTAGGCTTCCATGTCAGTAATACTCCTCCCAGCAAAACTCAAAGTACATTTTCAGAAATCCATAGTCTTTCGCAGCTGATTCACAAAGAGAGAGGCAAAGAAGGGCAAAGAAGGGCCATAATGATCACAAAATCTCAAGGTTACATTTGCACAATCACTTTCACACACCTTCTGGGCATCTGGGGACACTTGAGAATGCTTCAGATGTAACCTACACCTCTCAGAACTCAAGCAAATGCCTGTTCAAAATTTCTCAAACTTGAAAAAAAATACTGCTTTTACCTGAAATTTCAAAAAATAAAAAATACAAGATAAAATAAAATAAAAAGTCAGAAATTATTTCCGTCCGGGGAGAAATTCGACAAAATTTCGGGTTAGACGATTTGTCGTAGCCAATGTATGCATGAGATCAGCATTCTGATGCATGTTTGGTGTTACTGCAGACCAACCAGTTCTCTCAGTCCAGTCATTCTGCCCACGTTTGAAGGGTTCTTTGTGTCAGTTACGATGGGCCCATGCTCTCTGCACTGTGACGAGCATAGGTGGAGTGATGCTTTAAAGGTGCGCTACGTGAGATCAGCATTTTGGTGCATGTTCGGTGTTACTGCATACCAACCAGTTCTCATATCCCGGTCTTACTACCCATGTTTGAAGGGTATTTTGTACCAGTTAAGATGAGCCCATGCTCACTGCAATGTGACGAGCTTAGGTGGAGTGATGCACTAAAGTTGCGCTATGTGAGATCAGCATTCTGATGCATGTTTGGTGTTACTGCAGACCAACCGGTTCTCTCAGCCCAGTCTTACTGCCCACGTTTGAAGGGTGCTTTGTGCCAGTTATGATGGGCCCATGCTCACTGCACTGTGATGAGCATAGGTGGAGTGATGCACTAAAGGTGCGCTACGTGAGAACAACATTTTGGTGCATGTTTGGTGTTACTGCATACCAACCAGTTCTCACAGCCCAGTCTTGCTGCCTACGTTTGAAGGGTGCTGTGTGCCAGTTACGATGGGCCCATGCTCACTGCACTGTGACACGCATAGGTAGAGTGAAGCACTAAAGCTGCGCTACGTGAGATCAGCATTCTGATGCATGTTTGGTGTTACTGCAGACCAACCATTTCTCTCAACCCAGTCTTACTGCCCACGTGTGAAGGGTGCTTTGTGCCAGTTAGGATGGGCCCATGCTCACTGCACTCTGACAATCATAGGTGGAGTGATGAACTAAAGTTGCACTACGTGAGATCAGCATTTTGATGCATGTTTGATGTTACTGCAGACCAGCCGGTTCTCTCAGCCCAGTCTTACTGCCCACGTTTGAAGGGTGCTTTGTGACAGTTATGATGGGCCCATGCTCACTGCACTGTGATGAGCATAGGGTGGAGTGATGCACTAATGTTGTGCTACGTGAGATCAGCATTCTGATGCAGGTTTGGTGTTACTGCAGACCAACAAGTTCTCATATTCCAGTCTTACTACCCACGTTTGAAGGGTACTGTGTGCCAGTTAATATGGGCCCATGCTCACTGCAATGTGACAAACATAGGTGGTGTGATGCAGTAAAGTTTCGCTATGTGAGATCAGCATTTTGATGCATGTTTGATGTTACTGCTGACCAACCAGATCTCACAGCCCAGTCATACTGCCCACGTTTGAAGGGTGCTTTGTGCCAGTTAAGATGGGTTCACGCTCACTGCACTGCGACAAGCATAGGTGGTGTGATGCAGTAAAGTTGTGATACGTGAGATCAGCATTCTGATGCATGTTCGGTGTTACTGCAGTCCAACCAGTTCTTTTAGCCCAGTCTTCGTCTTCCCAGACGAACTCATTTGCTAATGAGCCGACGGGCGATGAGATTCTTGGGATTTATCCTGCTTCCTGATTTTGAAAAACATGCAAGAGATTGCCCTATGAATGAACTGAAATGGCTTAGCCCTGAATTGTCCTGCCTTTCCAGAAACACTGTGTAATGAACTCCTAAATTGGGTATACCTCTTGTGACATGATTAAGTGATAGTTTTGCTTCCCTTTGACATTGCTGAAGAACTAATTGCCATTTAAGTGATATTGGTGGAACTGGGGTAATCATAAAAGGAGATAAAAGTGGAGGTTTTGGACAGTACATACCTTGATTGATTTGAAATTGGGAAAGTGGAACAGTCCAGTGTAGAAAAATTTTATGGATATCATGATTTTTCAAGTCAAGGCCTTCATTTATATTGTCTGCAATGAAAACTCGTTGGTTACTATTCTTTTGCGTTTGGGCTGACATTATTATTTTGTATGATTTCTGATGAAACATACTAGTTTAGAAATATATTCCATTAAGGGTATTTAAAGTCACACGAGAGCTAAGCATAATACCAGTATACCACGGGTTTCAACTATGGACAAGCCGGTTAAACCCTTGATGGGAACTACGGCCCTATGGTTTTAATAGTATAAGTTGCTAGTCTCGGTCACTGTTCCCTCCTCGCGTAGTCCACGCGGCAGAGGGATATGCAACCTAGCGTAATTTGGTTTGTTATTCTCAAATTAATAACCTAGAAAAGAATTAGAGAGAACTGGGAAAATAAATATATATTTATTTGAGATAGAATGGTTGTGGTCTTATCGTTTCTGGAGGTCCTTGGCGGTAGTTCTTCTGTCTGTAAGGTACTTTTGGAAAAGCACAACAGACAAAGGCGCAGGCGTCACAGTTCCAGAGTCAACTTTGTTACCTTCAAACCAGAAGATTTGTAGAAGTTGCTATCGCCTGCGCAATGAGCCTGTCCTCCTCTCGCTCGCTGCTCGATTTGTGTGCTCCGACCTGGACCTGTATACTTTGATTAAATCTTTAGATTAAAAACTACTTCAATGATTTTGCTTTTTGTTGCTACGTCCGCCATGTGTATGAGATGAGGGTACCTGTTTACCAATTTAACAACTACATTTTTTTAATTCTCCATTGTGGTAGTTCCTCTCTCTCATTGTGCTGCATAGGATGGTGATATTCTCCCCTAGATTGACCCAAGTCCTGCAAATGCGTATGAAGCGTAACATTTGACTGAACAAGTATATGGCGCAGAGCGCAATAGGTGACCGCGGAGCTCTCAACATACCCCATTTTTCAACCTTTCTACCTAAAAAAGTTATGTTTTAAATGCTCCGGGACTTGTCAAACCTCTCCAGATCTTCCTCAAATTTTATTTTATTTCAGGAAAAAAATAAGTTTGTCAATATCCGTTGAGAATTGAGCCTTTTACAGCATACCCAAATTTTCGACATTTCTACCCAAAAAAGTAATGTTTCAAATGCTCGGAAACCAGTTCCACCCCTCCATATCTTCCTAAAATCTCATTACCTTTCAGGAAAAAGAAAGTTTGTCCAAATCCGTTGAGAATTGAGCCTTTTACAGCATACCCAAATTTTCAAACTTTCTACCCAAAAAAGTAATGTTTCAAATGCTCGGAAACCGGTTCCACCCCCCAGATCTTCCTAAAATCTCATTACGTTTCAGGAAAAAAAAAGTTTGTCCAAATCCATTGAGAATTGAGCCTTTTACAGCATACCCAAATTTTCAAACTTTCTACCCAAAAAAGTAATGTTTCAAATGCTCGGAAACCGGTTCCACCCCTCCAGATCTTCCTAAAATTTTATAACCTTTCAGGAAAAAAAAAGTTTGTCCCAATCCGTTGAGAATTGAGCCTTTTACAGCATACCCAAATTTTCAAACTTTCTACCCAAAAAAAAAAAGTAATGTTTCAAATGCTCGGAAACCGGTTCCACCCCTCCAGATCTTCCTAAAATTTTATTACCTTTCAGGAAAAAAAAGTTTGTCCAAATCCGTTGAGAATTCGCCTGTTCCCAGCATTTCCAGAAAAATATATATACATACATATATATGAGGACAAAAGTTGAGTAACCTCTATAGACTGTGGAGCGGCCCTTTGGGCCGCTCCGCGGTCAAAAATGTGTTTAGCCCTAGATGCATTGGCTGGTTGCTTGTCTTGTCAGGAAGACTAATAACCGTGAATGAAAAAGCTCTGCGTTTGTCATAAATCTTTCTGCCTCTACAATCTTCATTGATAATTAAGTCGAGGAAATTCAGTTCACCCTCCTTCACGATGTCATATCCTAGAGGCAGCGAGGCTGGGTACATTCTCTCTGCTGCTGTTCTCAAATGTTTTCCAGTAAAACACAAGATGTCGTCTATATACCGTCTAGTGCCCTTCAGTTTCTTTGTCATGCCTATATTTTCGACTTTGATGAGATAATTATATTCCAGTTTTGAGAGAACCATGTCAGCAATGAGAGGACTGCAGCTTGTCCCCATTCTAATTCCCTTCGTTTGCCTAAACATCACTCCTCCATAGAAAACGAATGCTTCGTCTATAATCACATCTATCATTTCTATGATGTCAAATTTAGTGTAACTCAGTTCCCTCCTCACTTCCGAGTTGTGGACCTGTTTTTCTAACCATGACAGATCCCCTGTGAGAACATGTCCATCAACTTTGATCTTGTCAGGTTTGTTGGAACAGTTGCATTTATTGCCCAAAATTTTGGCCATTTCTTTTCTGTCAAGGTTTTTCAGGAACCTTGAATAGTTTAATGCGAACCCTCCTACCTGCTCTGGGAGTTTCCATGTGAAATCCGCCTCCTTGACTGTCTCAGCTGATAGTAGCGCTTGGTTTTTGCATTTTCTAATAATTCTTCCTAGGCTCAGACCATTGCTAGAGATGTTGCTATAGTACTCTACTATCCCCTTTCTGCGTTTTTGCCCTTTTTCAATTTTTTGTCATCAGCTTTGAACCTAGCAGTGCCATAGCTGGCAAAGAGTTGGTAGAAGTGAAAACCCTCTGCTGTTTCAAGCCTATGGGTATAGTCGATCAGCTTAAGTAGTTCGCAGTTCTTTAGGCTCATTAAGACCGTGTGTATTTTTTTTGTATCCATTTTCGCCACTCTCAGGTAACCTATAATATTTTCACAATCTTTCCCCTCTGATACCTTCAATTGTTCCCCCTTTCGTCGACCTCTAACTTTGCAGTCCCCTCGTTCCACTGGTCTGTATGTTTGAATTTTAAACCATGGTGTGTTTCTTCTATCTACAGGGTCAGTTTCAAAACCTATAGTGCCAGATCCTAGTATGTTTGTGTTCAGTCCTTAGGGCCATACCGTATTGAGTGCCAGTGTCCAGTCCCTTTCTCTATCTTCCAACCTAGTCCCCTCTTCTTTTTGTTCTTCGCCATCCTCTATTTGTTCCAGGATTTGCAGCACTGGTATTACAGGACCACACATGCGTATAGATGGTTGGGTCCAACCAATGCTGGCCAAATGGAAAATGCAAAAAATGGAAAAAATGATAAATGATAAAAAAAAATGATATTTTTGGCAAGCTTCCAGCTACTTGGAACGCTTAGAAATGATTCGTGGCCAACCCGCAGGTCACTTGGAACACTTAGAAATGATAAGCTACAAATTCTATTTTAGCATTTCAGGTGGGAAATGATAAAAATGGAAAAATTTTCCAAGTAGGAGGCCCCCAGATGGCCAGAAATCGCTCCAAAATCCTAAAAATTTCTCTCCCACACCCCTAGGTGTTCTGTAAGGTGTTTGATACTATTGCAGGCACTATTGTGGTGTTCTGGCGTGTCCTTGAGAAGGCTGTTAGATGGTCATGGATGCCCCTTTTGTGATTCCTCCTTCATTCACTCACTTTTTGGCCAACATGAAGGGTTTGGTGCGTAACCTTTTCCTTGGCCTTGTGCTAAACATTGTTTATGAAATCATTAAACTGCAACTATCATTCAAGCCCCTGGTGAAGGCGATATGGCCAGTGCAGGAGGCCGTCAACTGTAGTCAGGTATGCGCGCAGTTTAGGGGCTGTGCATCTGGGCTGGAGGATGTAATTGACTGCCTGTTTGCGCAGTTCCTCTTCTCTGGCCTGTGCTATACTCTGCAGTGCACTTTGCACGAAGTAGCTTCTAGTAATGGGGATTCCAAAGAGCAATGATGCCTGGAAAGTTTTGCCTGAGAACTGGATAGGGTCTGGCGCTAAGGGAAAAGTCTGGTGCAAGGCTCATCCATACCTACGAGGGCCTCAACTTCAACGAGTGAGAGAAGGCAAAAGGTCCCCCCACTCCTCTCCCAACTCAATTATGCATCCCTCACACATTAGAGACAATTGCAGATGCTGATCCACTGCGCTGGTGGCTGACGGTGGAGCCAACCCGCCACAACTACCTCACCCTCCTCCCCTCTCATCAGCAAGGAGTCCCCCAATCGCTCTCTTGCAGCTGTTATCCTCTCAATACCGTCCTCCCCTAGTGACGTAGAGCGCCTCTTCAGTTCCATGGACACTATGCTTAATCACAAACGCAACCCCCTCTCCTACAATCAGGTCATGAGTGAGGTGCTGATCCACTGCAATGCCCAGTTTCTCAAGTACCGCAATTTCTAGCCTTATTCTCAGCTGCATTGTGTTTCAATTTGACTGCTTTGTTGTTCTCAGGAGGTATTGTTGTGGTTTTCCAGCCTTCTTTTATACTTACAGCAGTTGCCGAACATGAAAAAGGTCTAAAAACTGGTCAAAATACAGCTGCAGAAAATTTTTGCCCTTCCCCACATGGGAAAAAATGATAAAAATGGAAATGGGAAATCGTCTTTTGCCCAAGTCCCAAATGGAACACATAGAAATGATAATTCACTTGGAGACCCGTCACTTGGAATTTTCCATTTCCCATTTGGGTTCCATTTGGTCATCATTGGGTCCAACATCATGACCCCATGGAAACCAAAGCTCCACTACACAGAGGACGTGCTGGTCAACATGATGGAGAAATTGGAACTGAGCGATGACCATTGGATGTGTCTGATGGAGGAGCACCAATATCAAATATTGAGACAGCTCTTCCATCTGAGCTGAACCCATGGAATCCTAGCCCTCACAGGGTGAACCAACATTTTGGCCTAGGTCAGAGGCTCTGCTCATGCCAACGAGCTTCATACAGGAGGGATCTTCTTGCTGATGAGAGGGGAGGAGGGTGAGGTAGGTTGTGGGGGGTGGGCTCCACCGTCAGCCACCAGCGCAACGTGGAGCAGCATGATTCTGGATCCTCTACTAATGTGTGAGGGATGCATAATTGAGTTGGGAGAGGAGTGGGGGGACCTTTGCCTTCACTCACTCTTTGAAGTTGAGGCCCTCGTAGGTATGGATGAGCCTTGCACCAGACTTTTCCCTTAGCGCCAGTTCCAATCCAGTTCTCAGGCAAAACTTTCCAGGCATCATTGCTCTTTGGAATTCCCATTTTACTAGAAGCTACTTTGTGCAAAGTGCACTGTAGAGTATAGCACAGGCCAGAGGAGAGGAACTGTGCAAAGAGGCAGTCAATTACATCCCCCAGCCCAGAGGCACAGCCCCTAAACTGCGCGCATACCTGGCTACAGTTGACGGCTTCCTGCACTGGCCATAGCGCCTCCACCAGGGGCTTGAATGATAGTTGCAGTTTAATGCTTTCATAACCAATGTTTAGCACAAGGCCACGGAAAAGGTTACGCACCAACGCCTTCTTGTTGTCCAAAAAGTGTGGGAATGTAGGAGGAATGCAAATAGTGGCATCCATGGCCATCTAACAGCCGTCTCAATGACACGACAGAACACCACAATAGTGCCTTCAATAGTATCAAACACCTTACAGAACACCTAGGGGTGTGGGGGAGAGAAATTTTTAGGATTTTGGAGCGATTTCTGGCCATCTGGGGGCCTCCTACTTGGAAAATTTTTCCATTTTTATCATTTCCCACCTGAAATGCTAAAATAGAATTTGTAGCTTATCATTTCTAAGTGTTCCAAGTGACCTGCGGGTTGGCCACGAATCATTCTAAGCGTTCCAAGTAGCTGGAAGCTTGCCAAAAATATCATTTTTTTTTATCATTTATCATTTTTTCCATTTTTTGCATTTTCCATTTGGCCAGCATTGGTTGGACCCAACCATCTATACGCATGTGTGGTCCTGTAATACCCCAGTGCTGCAAATCCTGGAACAAATAGGGGATGGCGAAGAACAAAAAGAAGAGGGGACTAGGTTGGAAAAAGATAGAGAAAGGGACTGGACACTGGCACTCAATACGGTATGGCCCTAAGGACTGAACAAACATACTAGGATCTGGCACTATAGGTTTTGAAACTGACCCTGTAGATAGAAAAGAAACACACCATGGTTTGAAATTCAAACATACAGATCAGTGGAACGAGGGGACTGCAAAGTTAGAGGTCGACGAAAGGGGGAACAATTGAAGGTATCAGAGGGGAAAGATTGTGAAAATATTATAGGTTACCTGAGAATGGCGAAAATGGATACAAAAAAGATACACACGGTCTTAATGAGCCTAAAGAACAGCAAACTACTTAAGCTGATCGACTATACCCGTAGGCTTAAAACAGCAGAGGGGTTTCACTTCTACCAAATCTTTGCCAGCTATGGCACTGCTAGGTTCAAAGCTGATGACAAAAAATTGAAAAAGGGCAAAAACGCAGAAAGGGGATAGTAGAGTACTATAGCAACATCTCTAGCAATGGTCTGAGCCTAGGAAGAATTATTAGAAAATGCAAAAACCAAGCGCTACTATCAGCTGAAGCAGTCAAGGAGGCGGATTTCACATGGAAACTCCCCAGAGCAGGTAGGAGGGTTCGCATTAAACTATTCAAGGTTCCTGAAAAACCTTGACAGGAAAAAAGAAATGGCCAAAAATTTTGGGCAATAAATGCAACTGTTCCAACAAACCTGACAAGATCAAAGTTGATGGACATGTTCTCACAGGGGATCTGTCATGATTCCAGAAACAGGTCCACAACTCGGAAGTGAGGAGGGAACTGAGTTACACTAAATTTGACATCATAGAAATGATAGATGTGATTATAGACGAAGCATTCCGTTTTCTATGGAGGAGTGATGTTTCAGGCAAACGAAGGGAATTAGAATGGGGACAAGCTCCAGTCCTCTCATTGCTGACATGGTTCTCTCAAAACTGGAATATAATTATCTCATCAAAGTCGAAAATATAGGCATGACAAAGAAACTGAAAGGGCACTGGGAGAACGTTATATAGACGACATCTTGTGTTTTACTGGAAAACATTTGAGAACAGCAGCAGAGAGAATGTACCCAGCCTCGCTGCCTCTAGGATATGACATCGTGAAGGAGGGGAACTCAATTTCCTCGACTTAATTATCAATGAAGATTGTAGAGGCAGAAAGATTTATGACAAACGGAGAGCTTTTTCATTCACGGTTATTAGTCTTCCTGACAAGACAAGCAACCAGCCAATGCATCTAGGGCTAAACACATTTTTGACCGCGGAGCGGCCACAAAGGCAGCTCCGCGGTCTATAGAGGTTACTCAACTTTTGTCCTCATATATATATATATATATATATATATGTATTTCTGGAAATGCTGGAAACGGGCGAATTCTCAACGGATTTGGACAAACTTTTTTTTTCCTGAAAAGGTAATGAGATTTTAGGAAGATCTGGAGGGGTGGAACCGGTTTCCGAGCATTTGAAACATTACTTTTTGGGTAGAAAGTTTGAAAATTTGGGGTATGCTGTAAAAGGCTCAATTCTCAACGGATTGGGACAAACTTTTTTTTTTCCTGACAGGTTACAAAATTTTAGGAAGATCTGGAGGGGTGGAACCGGTTTCCGAGCATTTGAAACATTACTTTTTTGGGTAGAAAGTTTGAAAATTTGGGTATGCTGTAAAAGGCTCAATTCTCAAGGGATTTGGACAAACTTTTTTTTTCCTGACACGTAATGAGATATTAGGAAGATCTGGGGGGTGGAACCGGTTTCCGAGCATTTGAAACATTACTTTTTTGGGTAGAAAGTTTGAAAATTTGGGTATGCTGTAAAAGGCTCAATTCTCAACGGATTTTGGACAAACTTTCTTTTTCCTGAAAGGTAATGAGATTTTAGGAAGATATGGAGGGGTGGAACTGGTTTCCGAGCATTTGAAACATTAACTTTTTTGGGTAGAAATGTCGAAAATTTGGGGGTATGCTGTAAAAGGCTCAATTCTCAACGGATATTGACAAACTTATTTTTTTCCTGAAATAAAATAAAATTTGAGGAAGATCTGGAGAGGTTTGACAAGTCCCGGAGCATTTAAAACATAACTTTTTTAGGTAGAAAGGTTGAAAAATGGGGTATGTTGAGAGCTCCGCGGTCACCTATTGCGCTCTGCGCCATATACTTGTTCAGTCAAATGTTACGCTTCATACGCATTTGCAGGACTTGGGTCAATCTAGGGGAGAATATCACCATCCTATGCAGCACAATGAGAGAGAGGAACTACCACAATGGAGAATTAAAAAAATGTAGTTGTTAAACTGGCAAACAGGTACCCTCATCTCATACACATGGCGGACGTAGCAACAAAAAGCAAAATCATTGAAGTAGTTTTTAATCTAAAGATTTAATCAAAGTATACAGGTCCAGGTCGGAGCACACAAATCGAGCAGCGAGCGAGAGGAGGACAGGCTCATTGCGCAGGCGATAGCAACTTCTACAAATCTTCTGGTTTGAAGGTAACAAAGTTGACTCTGGAACTGTGACGCCTGCGCCTTTGTCTGTTGTGCTTTCAGAAAGTACTTACAGACAGAAGAACTACGCCAAGGGGACCTCCAGAAACGATAAGACCACAACCATTCTATCTCAAATAAATATATATTTATTTTCCAGTTTTCTCTAATTCTTTTCTAGGTTATTAATTTGAGAATAACAAACCAAATTACGCTAGGTTGCATATCCCTCTGCCGCGTGGACTACGCGAGGAGGGAACAGTGACCGAGACTAGCAACTTATACTATTAAAACCATAGGGCCGTAGTTCCCATCAAGGGTTTAACCGGCTTGTCCATAGTTGAAACCCGTGGTATACTGGTATTATGCTTAGCTCTCGTGTGACTTTAAATAATCTTAATGGAATATATTTCCAAACTAGTATGTTTCATCAGAAATCATACAAAATAATAATGTCAGCCCAAACGCAAAAGAATAGTAACCAACGAGTTTTCATTGCAGACAATATAAATGAAGGCCTTGACTTGAAAAATCATGATATCCATAAAATTTTTCTACACTGGACTGTTCCACTTTCCCAATTTCAAATCAATCAAGGTATGTACTGTCCAAAACCTCCACTTTTATCTCCTTTTATGATTACCCCAGTTCCACCAATATCACTTAAATGGCAATTAGTTCTTCAGCAATGTCAAAGGGAAGCAAAACTATCACTTAATCATGTCACAAGAGGTATACCCAATTTAGGAGTTCATTACACAGTGTTTCTGGAAAGGCAGGACAATTCAGGGCTAAGCCATTTCAGTTCATTCATAGGGCAATCTCTTGCATGTTTTTCAAAATCAGGAAGCAGGATAAATCCCAAGAATCTCATCGCCCGTCGGCTCATTAGCAAATGAGTTCGTCTGGGAAGACGAAGACTGGGCTAAAAGAACTGGTTGGACTGCAGTAACACCGAACATGCATCAGAATGCTGATCTCACGTATCACAACTTTACTGCATCACACCACCTATGCTTGTCGCAGTGCAGTGAGCGTGAACCCATCTTAACTGGCACAAAGCACCCTTCAAACGTGGGCAGTATGACTGGGCTGTGAGATCTGGTTGGTCAGCAGTAACATCAAACATGCATCAAAATGCTGATCTCACATAGCGAAACTTTACTGCATCACACCACCTATGTTTGTCACATTGCAGTGAGCATGGGCCCATATTAACTGGCACACAGTACCCTTCAAACGTGGGTAGTAAGACTGGAATATGAGAACTTGTTGGTCTGCAGTAACACCAAACCTGCATCAGAATGCTGATCTCACGTAGCACAACATTAGTGCATCACTCCACCTATGCTCATCACAGTGCAGTGAGCATGGGCCCATCATAACTGTCACAAAGCACCCTTCAAACGTGGGCAGTAAGACTGGGCTGAGAGAACCGGCTGGTCTGCAGTAACATCAAACATGCATCAAAATGCTGATCTCACGTAGTGCAACTTTAGTTCATCACTCCACCTATGATTGTCAGAGTGCAGTGAGCATGGGCCCATCCTAACTGGCACAAAGCACCCTTCACACGTGGGCAGTAAGACTGGGTTGAGAGAAATGGTTGGTCTGCAGTAACACCAAACATGCATCAGAATGCTGATCTCACGTAGCGCAACTTTAGTGCTTCACTCCACCTATGCGTGTCACAGTGCAGTGAGCATGGGCCCATCGTAACTGGCACACAGCACCCTACAAACGTGGGTAGTAAGACTGGGCTGTGAGAACTGGTTGGTATGCAGTAACACCGAACATGCACCAGAATGCTGTTCTTACGTAGCGCACCTTTAGTGCATCACTCCACCTAAGCTCGTCACATTGCAGTGAGCATGGGCCCATCATAACTGGCACAAAGCACCCTTCAAACGTAGGCAGAAAAAACTGGGCTGAGAGAACCGGTTGGTCTGCAGTAACACCAAACATGCATCAGAATGCTGATCTCACATAGCGGAGTACTTTAGTGCATCACTCCACCTAAGCTTGTCACATTGCAGTGAGCATGGGCTCATCTTAACGGGTACAAAATACCCTTCAAACATGGGTAGTAAGACCGGGAAATAAGAAGTGGTTGGGTATGCAGTAACATCCTAACACTAACCAAAATGCTGATCTCAGGAAGCGCACCTTTAAAGCATCACTCCACCTATGCTTGTCACAGTGCAGAAAGCATGGGCCCATCGTAACCTACACAAAGAACCCTTCAAACGTGGGCAGAAATGATGGACGACAGAACTTGTTGGTCCTGCAGTAACACCAAACATGCATCAGAATGCTGATCTCATGCATACATTGGCTACGACAAATTGTTTTACCCGAAATTTTGTCGAATTTCTCCCCTGACGGAAATAATTTCTGACTTTTTATTTTATTTTATCTTGTATTTTTTATTTTTTGAAATTTCAGGTAAAAGCAATATTTTTTTTCAAGTTTGAGAAATTTTGAACAGGCATTTGCTTGAGTTTCTGAGAGGTGTAGGGTTACATCTGAAGCATTCTCAAGTGTCCCCAGATGCCCAGAAGGTGTGTGAAAAGTGATTGTGCAAAATGTAACCTTGAGATTTTGTGATCATTATGGCCCTCTCTTTGGCCCTTCTTTGCCTCTCTCTTTGTGAATCAGCTGCGAAAGACTATGGATTTCTGAAAATGTACTTTGAGTTTTGCTGGGAGGAGTATTACTGACATGAAAGCCTAATGTTTCAAAGGCCTCCCCCGATGTTATGTTATAGAAAGCATAGGAAGCTCAGTAACCAGACCCTTATGTTTCCAAGGCTTCTTCCCAACCATGGAGGTTTATTGATCAAGTCATTAAAGATGGAGTATAGATAAATGAGTTTATATTGTATTATAATAGATGGAAAGACAAACATATAAAAGTGGAGGCCCTGATGCGGCTATTTTACAAGTTCTGAAGTGGCATTTTGTTGTCTGTACCCGTTCTTGGTCATTTTCCTACTTTTTTTGAGCCCGGTTTTCTCTTAAAACTGCCACGGTGTCAACTTCTGTTCAGATCTTGGACAGTCAGTTTCATGCTGACATTAAAAGAAAAAATTCTGTGGCCAAATAGCTGGGGTGGAAGATTAGCCTTTATTTAATTGCTAATTATGCCAAATGTTCCGTCTTTAAACCACTTTCTCTTTAACCTAAGTATCCAGAAGGTAAAAACGGGTAGTTGGCCAGCCCCCACGACTGTGATTATGAAGCTTTGAGAGAGTTAAAATCCTGAAAAGAAAGCGGGGGCACAACACAGGCTCACATCCAAAGCCATGGTTAGTACTTGGAATCTCCCTCCAAGGATAAGTAACTGGGGCCATTTGGAATGTCTTAAATTAGCAGCAAAGTACTTCCAAGCATGGCAGTATAAAAATATGACATAGTTTTCCAATGTTTTTGCTTTTTCCATGTGTAATTACAATGTAAAAACACGTTTACAGCACTACAGCATGGAATTCGGTTGGTTAGGTGCTAGCTTTGAGTTTATGTTGGTGAGTTCCATGGGTACAGCTGCCTCGGATTTGTGACGACAAGCTCTCTGGATGAGTGTACTATGTTGTCTTCACATTGAAACATGCAAAAGCACTCTGTACTAATGCATTGCAAACACTGTGCATGATGGAATTCGGTATGGGTGAGGTTGAATCAAAGACAATTCCATTTTGGCGAAAATGCAGTTGTCACATTTCCATGAGACAGCCAACCCCTTGATTCCATGACCCCAGAGCTTTCCAGGACTGTTCCATGCTGATTTTACATTGAAAAATGCAACACTGTACAAATGCATTTGCAGCCCTGTGCATCATGTAATTCTGTCTGGTGCTTTGGACGTGCCACAATTCCATTTTGGCAAAAACCTAGTTGTCACAGTTCCACCAAAACACAAAATACTTTTATAAAACATCTGCAAAAGAACCACCTACATAAAACAAAGCATAAAAAATAATATTACGTGTTAAACCTGAAATCTATAGCATCCAAATAAATTTTATAAGCTTTTTTTCAGAAATATTTTATTTCCAGTTTTAGCAAATAAAAAAATAAGAAATGTTAAACATGATAAACTCCAGTAAATAATTTCAGGCTCCCTGAAATGTTCTCAATGAAAAACTTATAGCTAAAAATTTGCCTCTGGGAAATTCTATGCAAAGCTTCTTAAAATGAAAATAAAGCCTCATATTTTTTATTTTACTGTATTAAACGAATTTTACAAGATGTTTGCAAATTTTGTTGAATTTCAGGTATTTTATCTTTACATGTTTTGGCTTTTTAAAAAAGGGCCAATGAATGATCTCATGTAAAAGTGCAGTTTTAATGCATCACTCCACCTAAGCTTGTTACATTGCAGTGAGCATGGGCCCACCTTAATTGGTACAAAACACCCATCAAAACATGGATAGTTAAGACTGGGCTATGAGAACTGGCTGGAGTGCAGTAACATCTAACATGCACCAGAGAGTCAATTCACATGTAAAAGTGCACTTTTACTGCATAAACAGTGAGCATGAGCCCACTGAACTGGCACAAAGCACCTTTCAAAATGTGGGCAGTATGACTGGGCTGGTGAGATCTGGTTGGTATGCAGAACATCAAACATGCATCAATGCTGATCTCATGTAACCAAGTTTACTGCATCATACTATGTATGCTTGCCGCAGTGCAGAGTGAGCATGGGTCCATCGTAACTGACACAAAGCACCCTTCAAACCTGGGCAGTATGACTGGGCTGTGAAATCTGGTTGGTCTGCAATAACATCAAACATGCACCAGAATGCTGTTCTCACGTAGCGCACCTTTAGTGCATCACTCCACTTATGCTCATCACAGTGCAGTGAGCATGGGCCCATCATAACTGGCACAAGTCACCCTTCAAACGTGGGCAGTAAGACTGGGCTGAGAGAACCGGTTGGTCTGCAGTAACACCAAACATGCAACAGAATGCTGTTCTCACATAGCGCACCTTTAGTGCATCACTCCACCTATGCTCATCACAGTGCAGTGAGCATGGGCCCATCATAACTGGCACAAGTCACCCTTCAAACGTGGGCAGTAAGACTGGGCTGAGAGAACCGGTTGGTCTGCAGTAACACCAAACATGCATCAGAATACTGATCTCACGTAGCACAACTTTAGTGCATCACTCCACCTAAGCTCGTCACATTGCAGTGAGCATGGGCCCATCTTAACTGGTACAAAACACCCTTCAAACATGGGTAGTAAGACTGGGCTATGAGAACTGGTTGGTATGCAGTAACACCGAACATGCACCAGAATGCTGATCTCATGTAGCGCAACTTTACTGAATCACACCACCTATGCTTGTCGCAGTGCAGTGAGCGTGAGCCCATCTTAACTGGCACAAAGCACCCTTCAAACGTGGGCAGTATGATTGGGCTGTGAGATCTGGTTGGTCTGCAGTAACATCAAACATGCACCAGAATGCTGTTCTCACGTAGCGCACCTTTAGTGCCTCACTCCTACGCTATGCTCACACAGTGCAGTGAGCATGGCCCCATCATAAGCACAACCCCTCCAAACGTGGACAGTATCACTGGGCTTTGAGAAATGGTTGGTTGCAGTAACACCAAACATGCAACAGAATGCTGACTTCACATAGCGCAAATTCTAGTGCATCACTCACCTATGCTTGTCACAGTGCAATGGGCTTGGGCCCATCTTAACTGGTATCTAGCACCCATCAATCGTGGACAGTAAGACTGGGCTGTGTGAACTGGTTGGTCTGCAGTAACACCAAACATGCACCAGAAGGCTGATCTCACATAGCGCGACATTAGTGCAGCACTCCACCTATGATTGTCACAGTGCAGTGAGCATAGGCCTATCTTAACTGGCACAAAGCACCCTTCAAACGTGGGCAGTAAGACTGGGTTGAGAGAAATGGTTGGTCTGCAGTAACACCAAACATGCATCAGAATGCTGATCTCACGTAGCGCAACTTTAGTGCTTCACTCCACCTATGCGTGTCACAGTGCTGTGAGCATGGGCCCATCGTAACTGGCACAAAGCACCCTACAAACGTGGGTAGTAAGACTGGGCTATGAGAACTGGTTGGTATGCAATGACACCAAACATGTGCCAGAATGCTGATTTCACGTAGTGCAACTTTAGTGCAGCACTTCACCTATGCTTGTCAGAGTGCAGTGAGCATAGGCCCATCTTAACTGGCACAAAGCACCCTTCAAACGTGGGCAGTAAGACTGGGTTGAGAGAAA